>JAUTXW010002211.1:17500-75000 GCA_030620095.1 Kuschelorhynchus macadamiae | reverse complement strand
TATATATATATATATATATATATATATATATATATATATATATATATATATATATATATATATATATATATATATATATATATATATATATATATATATATATATATATATATATATATATATATATATATATATATATATATATATATATATATATATATATATATATATATATATATATATATATATATATATATATATATATATATATATATATATATATATATATATATATATATATATATATATATATATATATATATATATATATATATATATATATATATATATATATATATATATATATATATATATATATATATATATATATATATATATATATATATATATATATATATATATATATATATATATATATATATATATATATATATATATATATATATATATATATATATATATATATATATATATATATATATATATATATATATATATATATATATATATATATATATATATATATATATATATATATATATATATATATATATATATATATATATATATATATATATATATATATATATATATATATATATATGTGTTAGATATATGTGTGTCTGTATGTACATATTAGGTATTTCTTAGTATATATTTTTTAAATTACTTGAGGAAGTGTCTATGAAAATGTATTTTTTTCTTGTGATTAATAAATATAATATAAATTATAAAATAAATAAACATATATAGCCTTGCCACTTTTTACTTTGCCAACATATTTGCATGAAATTTTGGTTGATTTAATAGGACATAATTTCGATTTTTTTACTGAAACGGCTTTGCCATATCTTCTTTTATTTCCGAATTTCTGCTATTAACTTTTGTTTTTTAAATGGGGTTCTATGTTCAATCATGAGTCAAAACAGAAACTTGGCATATCACGGGTATCTAGATAGTGCTTCATAATGTGTCCACCCTTATCCCATTAAAAAAAAATGAGTATTTCTAAAAAATGCGTTTAAGTGATATTTAAATGGGTATAAAAGATGTTTAGTGATAAAATAAAAAATATCTTTGAATGTAATAACGACATAAATGACACATGGTTGTACTTGGAATGCCCAACGAATGAAAATATGCAACGATCTATAGGGTGTCCCATTTAAAAATCAAAAGTTAGTAGTGGAAATTAAAAAAGATATGGCAACGCTGTCATGATATAAAAATCTAAAATTAAATCTTATTTAACCTATTATTTTCATGTATTTTCTAGAATTGTGAGTATTTTCTCAGATTTTGTGTATTTTCTTATTATTTTCATGTATTTTCTAGAATTGTGAGTATTTTCTTGGTATTTTCATGAGTTTGTACACTATTTTCGTCAGTGGATTACCCCTCAATTGAGATGATTTTACCAGTTTATGTTAATTTGATCAACCTGTTTTGGCTTATGAGAAATGGCTATTTGAAGTCTTCATAATGGTGCATTTAGAAACCGTAAACGAATTTTATAATAGCGCTATTTTGAGAAGGACTACCATGTTTGAAAACTATAAATTGTTTTTGAAATATATTTGTATATATCTATTTTCTTTGTTGATTTCAGTTTATTGCCAAAATAATCAAATCAAAATTTTGGGGGGCTTATGTGAAACATAACAATCATTTAGATAAACTTTATTATGTTACTAGTAATTTAGGAAAACTATTTTTTTTAAAGAAAAGTAGAAAATATTTCAATACATCTTGAAAATTTGGCTTTTTGAAGTCGACACCAAAACAGTAAAGGAATCTTATTTGAAATAGCTACTAGACAATAAGACAGAAAATATTTAATTTTAATTAATAATTAGGTATTAGTTTGATTTCTAAAGTCAAATTTTCAAGTTTTTTGGTGCTTTTTAAGGTTATTTTTTTATTTAATTAAGTAAATGTACTTATATTGTTATTCTACATTTAGTATACATTGGAAATTTGTTAGAATAGACCATCAACATTAAATAGAAAAACGGTTTAATTTTTCAGAACTTGGTTGAAAGACCTTAAATATTTGTTTTAAACATGAATTTTTACTGCAAGAGCAATAACCGGAAGGGCAGATAAATCTTATAAAGATAAGTCGACACATCACCAATTTCCTTATCATGATGATATCATCAAATCTATTTTTACAGGAAAACTTGACACCATTTCTCTGGGTGCTTGAAAATTTACCAGCAATTATTTTGAAGTGTTTATCTGTATTATATTTATGTTAGCATTGGGAGGAAAAATATGCATATATATATATATATATATATATATATATATATATATATATATATATATATATATATATATATAGGTAATTTCTTCATTGCGCTGTGGTATCTGCAGTGGGCAAATATGTTATAGCATGTAAATAAGAATTATCGTCAGAATTATTGCACGATTAAACGCTTTTCAAATAACTGAGTACTGATTACTACTAGCCCATCTGCATGTAGCATAATGACTAATTTGATGACAGTGCATGATGTACAGAGTAGACAGAATAACAAAAATAAATTTTCAAAAATTATCATAAAACCGACTCCAAAAAGCGCAGGAAAGTAAAAAAAAAATATATTTTGAACTACTTTAAAAATGTAATAACAAATTAATAGACACCATTTTTTTTTAATTTACAATGAAAATCTTAAATTTGACGTTTTTTTGTTTCAATTTTAAAGAAAATACTCATACTCATACTCATATTCTTTATTGCCATACAATCACAATAAATGCTGACAAAGCAACGTCAAACTAAGTTTAGGTACTACAATTTAGTCTACGTAACAAAACTGCAGATACAATAAAAAAATAGTATAACATATAGAATTCTAGAAACATAACAATTTTAAAACTTATGGTTACACTAAGAACAATAAAACAAGACAACCCGCTTTATGAGACTAATGAATCACAACAGTTTTAAACTCAAATTGAAAATCAAAACCAAATGAATAATAACACTTTTCAAGCAAGAACTTGGTAACAAGTTTGGTAACAAAAATGGTAACGACCCAAATGTCTTAAAAGCGAAAATACTCTTCTATATGTATCATATATTGCAGGTTATTAATATTTTGTATTCCCCAACTCAACTTTATTTATTATTTTGTAAACCACTTTTCTCAAAATTAATTAAAGCAGTGGTCAGAGAAAACTTCTTTCAAATTTGTGTAGTAGTTCTAAAGAAAAACTATAGCATCTTTTTTTATGCGGTCAAAAGTGTCGCTGTTGCGACTCTCAAAAACACTCTGTATAACGTATTATTTATTTATTTATATTATGCTCCGTTTATAGACAATGACAGTTTATCATGTGCCAGTTTTGAATGAAATATCTCTAGGGATATAGGAGTCATATCAAGAAAAATATTTATATTTTTAACACCGTGTATCTTGAAAACGAAGCGTTTCCGGATCCATGTTCATTGAAACTTTTCTTAATATTTCCATGTGTGAAATAGTCCCTTCAGATATTGGAACGGACATCCTGTATGCTGTTTTGGGCAGATGTGCTGTTCATAGGCAGGGCAATTTTTAAAGCAAAAGTATTTGCAAAGATTTAAATTGTTATTAAAAATTTCGTATACAGGGTGGGCAAATGGTTGTTAGTTTTTAATGGAACTTCCGAGGGGGAAACCACCTCCGAAATGTTGTTGCGATATTTCCCTTCAGGGAATTATTCATAATCTATTTCCCCTTATTATCCTTTCGTCTTAATATTGCCTAATAAGTGCTTTTAATACTCCGATATTTTCTATATTTCCCCATATTTCCCTAATAATTCCTCATATTTACTTAACAATTCCCCATATTTCCCCAATAATTCACTGTTCTTTCTCAATCATTTCCTAAATATTGCCCCTTATAATCATTATGAAAATATAAACATTCGCTTATAAACAATTAGTAGATATACAAAAAAATGCAGCGTGCGGTGGTGACCATGTAAAAATATTAAAAATTTTCAAAAATTTGGCATTTCCGATGCTTATTTGTTTTTTTCTTGTGACAGACGATTCTTAAAATTAAGTAAAAAGTTATTGCATGTACAATTATTAATTACCACTCGTATAAAGGTTCTTTATTGTGTGTCATTTTAAAGACTCCTATGATGAGTGCTCAGTCAAATTAAATCAAATATTTTTTAATAAATATTTATAAAATTATATAAATAAATTAAAGTGATTTATTTGCCTAAAAACATAACTAAACATTTAACAGATATTTCTAAACATTTACTGACACATTTTATAAAACTTAAATATTTTATATTGTATCTTGTATTATATTTTTGTGTAGGTATGTTCAATCGGAAATTATTTTCACTGTCTTTAGAGAATGCTCTTCTATCAAACCATTCTTCATCCTAGTATACTACCTACTCCAACTGTTAAAAAAATAGAATTTCCTGTTAAAATTAGAAACGACTGATAAAAAACATTTATAAATTTTGTGGATGTGGAATTTTTACATATTGTATTGTCACGCAAACGGTACACGCATGTATTAAGAAAGAACTTCATCGTTTCTGGGTAACTCCAAAAAACAGGAATTCACGTCAATTGAGAATATTCTCGGTTTTGGAATTTGATAAAAATAATAAGAAATACATATTCTGAAATATGTTAGTAAACTCATTCCTAACGATAGTATTTAGGTATTGAATTTGTTTTATAATTTACCAGCAAAACTTGCAAATACGGCACTGTCGTTAACAAGAACTTGTTCAAATTTACAAGCAAATTAGGTTATTTTGGAATATCTATCATGAAACTTCGCAGTCCAAGCACATATGTATCATTGGAGTAAAATGTAAAAACCTAAAAGAGATCACTCAGAAGCTAAAACAAAATTCATAAAATGCTTGCTACTTTAAAGGCATGCGCGATTGCGCGTCGCCATGGAAGGCGAATCACATGATTTACGTTGTCTTGAATATTCGTAGACATTGATGTTATAATGAGTAATCATTAACAGAATATATGGCACTATATTTCATCGATATTTTCCCATATTTCCGTCAGTATTACCCTCTGTACCCTTGAAATACTGTTTCCCCGTATTTCCTCATATTTTCGCATAATTCGCCGTATTTCTTCAATTATTAAGTTTCCCTATATTGCTTCGTAATTGGAAATATTTCCTTCATAATTCCCTGCACTTTAAAAAATCAATTATACGTTAGGCACTATTAATTATGAGTTTATTGATTTCTTGGGATCTCCAAATCTAATTTTAATTTTTGTTACAAAATGTGATATAATATAAGGGACGATTTTGAAAAAGTTGACTAAAACTTCATAATTTGCACTGTTAAACATCCAAAGATACATACTGATTTTCAGTCGAATTTACGAAAATAATAAAACATTTTGTGCTATGCCGCGCTCAAATTTTGAATGTTTGAATGCTGTCTAACTAAATACGATTTGGATTTTTATATATTCCCAGATATCGATTTTTAGTCGAATCTACACAAATGACAAAATTTGTACGCCATGTTATGGCGGACTCTTTAAGTTTTTTTAATACTGACTAAAAATTCACAATTTTCACCGTTAAATACCCTCAAATACATTTTTTAAACGAATCGGAAATGGACCCCCCCACTTTGTATTAAGAAATTTGGTAAAAATAATAAGAAATAGGTGCACATTTTGAAATATGTTACTAAGCTTATTCAGAACGATAGTATTTAGGTATTGAATTTGTTTTATAATTTACCACCAAAACTTGCAAATACGGCATTGTCGTTAACAAGAACTTGTTCAAAGTCACAAGCAGATTAGGTTATTTTAAAGGAAAATAGATCGCAAAACATTCAAAAACCTACTTTTGGATTATCTATTAATGAAACTTCGCAGTCCAAGCAGATTTGCATCATTGGAGTAAAATATTATCACGAAAACCTAAAACAAATCAGTCAAAATCTAAAACAAAAATCATAAAATGCTTGCTACCTTAAAGGCATGCGCGATGGAAGGCGAATAACGTGTTTTACGGTGTCTTGAATATTCGTAGACATTGGTGTTTTAATGAGTAATCGTTAACAGAATATATGACACTATATTTCGTCGATATTTTCACATATTTTCGTCAGTATTACCACATACTACATACTGTTTCCCCGTATTTCACCATATTGCATCATAATTCCTCGTATTTCCTCATAATTGGAAATATTTGCCTATATTGTTTCGTAATTGGAAATATTTTCTTCACAATTCCCTGCACTTTGATGAACAATATTTAGGTGTTTGTTTCCCTTTCGGGAACTTCCTATGTAATTTCATATTTTTGAAATAGACATATAATTTTATGCATAGTTAATGTTTTTCAACGGTTTGATTTTTTTTTAAATGTTTGTAAAAAATGCAAGGTCATAGATATCAATAATACGTTAGGCACTAACTAGCCCTTTGATAAAATTTCTTTTAAATGTCTTAACGACTAAAACATTTTTAAATGCCCAGTTTTGTGTATATAGTGATAATTTATCTTTAATTTCCAGTTCGACAAGTTAAATATAGGCCATGGAAGTTGAAAATATGTTACTAAACTTATTTCGAACGATAGTATTTAGGTATTGAATTTGTTTTATAATTTACGAGCAAAACTTGCAAATACGGCGTTGTCGTTAACAAGAACTTGTTCAAATTTACAAGCAGATTAGGTTATTTTAAAGGAAAACAGACATCAAAACATTCAAAACCTACTTTTGAAATATCTATTATGAAAATTTGCAGTCCGAGCACATTGTACAGGATGGCCAGCCATATATTGACCCATTTTCGACTTAAATAGCTCTGAAACAAAACAAAATCGAGGTGCCGTTTTCGCTGAATATTTTTAATTTGTCGAAAGTTTTGTTTGAAGCATATGTGATTTTATTTTTATAACCGAAAGCAAAATGGCTGATTTTCAAGTATAGGGCAACTTTGTTCTTGTAAATGGAACACCCTTTATATCTCTCATCAAAAATCAAAAACCTTAGTTCTTCCCCTTTTCAAAAATGTATTAAAAGCTATAGTTACGTTGCAGAACGGTGGATTTATTAGCTCCGAAAAAGATACTGCATGTCTATAAGAATTTTACGGTTAATGTTTTTTTCTTTTTTTGAAAAGTCGGCTATGAAAACAAATTCATATTCTTCCAACGTCGATCGCTTTTGACATATTCTTTTGAAGTAGAATTAAAGTACAGGGTGTCCAAATTTCGATGCTTTTGCGGGGTATCTCGGCTATTTGAAAAGATAGAGACTTGCGGTTTTCGCAACACTCTGCTCGATTTTTGTGAAACTAAAGATGCCGTAAACAAAAATTTCCCAGCCCGTTTGGCTTCTGAGATACAGGGTGATTTTGAAAATTCTGCATTTTGGGACCCCCCTCGTAGCTCGCTTATGGCTTCAGATATCAAAAAGGTAAAAACTGCCTATTACGCAGTTTTTTACGTAGAATCCAGTGGCGTAGTCAGATTTTTTTATCACCTACCATTTTTGAGTTATTTACCAATATTTGTTTTTTTAACGGGACACCCTGTATATTTGTTGACAGTTCGATAGGGTTTCTTTTTAGCTTTTCAAATATATATAATCTGTGGTATTTGTTTTAAAAAACAACCCCAATTTTTACATTTTAAGGAAATTTAAACAAAAATCAAAGTGGTCATGGCCATAAACAAATAAACAATTGTATATGAATTGTTTATTAACTGTCAAGTTTTGATAAGTAATACCTAATTGTTGAGTTTTTACCTCGTTATCTTACATTTTTTAATATTTATTTACTCATTTATTTATTTTCCATTTATATTTTCTTTATTGCTAAAAATGGCTGAAAGGCGAAGTTATGAAAATTTTGAAAAGTATGATATGTTAGTTTGTTACATACAGTCAAATGAAAATAATGTTGAGGCTGTCGCCCTTTATTATAACAGGTATATAGGTATCTAGTTAACTAGTAGTTAGTAAAATCTATTATAAAGCGTGGTAGGTATATTTATTCGAAGGGGTAGGTGTTTTACCTCTGGGTATTTAAATTAATTTTCCACGGATGCCATTGTCCTACCTATCGTTTTTCTGATAATTATTAGGAGAACAAGTAGGATCTTTTAGGAATAATTTTAGGTATCCTGAGCGACGACAGCCTTTTGCCACAATATTTTCAAGACTGAAAAAAAATTTGAATGATTAAGGAGCCACGACCAAAATCATAATAAAGAAAATCGCGAAAATGATGAAATCAACGTCGTGGCTTATGTCGAGGCGAACCCTTCAGTTTCATGTAGAGCTATTGAGGCTGGAGTCGGTGTTATTAAATCTAGAGCACAGACAATATTAAAGATATACAAATTTTTTCCGTACAAAGTAAACATAGTGCAGCAGTTGCACCCTGGCGATGCCGAACGTCGATTAAATTTTTGCAATTGATTCCGACTAAAAGTTAGAGAAAATGTATATTTTGCAAGGATGGTTATATAATCTGATGAAGCACACTTCCCAAGTGCTGGTATTTTTAATCGACAAAATACCAGATACTGTCATCAGGAAAATAAACATTTAGTATTTGAGCGGGAGCAACAAGGTCGATTTGGCTTTAGTGTTGCATGCTACATTTTGGGCACACAACTCGGTTATCGAATATATGAAGGAGGTCTTTCAGTGGTTCGTTACCTAGAAATATTGCAGGAGGTAATACTGGAGTTGTTGGATAACGTTCCTCTGGCGCATTTAGATAATATCTTCTTTCAGCAAGATGGCGCACCTGCACATAATTCTAATTTAGTACGCCCGTTTTTGGAAAATCAATTTCCTCAAAAGTGGATAGCCACTAATGGATCAATAAGGTGGCCAGCGCGATCTCCGGATCTTTCGGTGCTGGATTTTTTCGTATGGGGCTGTATACAAGATAAGGTCTATAAAACCCGCCACAGAACAGTGGAAGAACTGCGCGAAGCTACCGAAACGGCATTTCGAGATTTACAAGGGCGATCAATCATATTATTGCATGCTCTTAATCGAATTATGTGTTTGAGAAAACGGAAATCATTTTCAGCAATTCTTATACATAATAAATAAGAAGTAAACTAAATCATTAACTATTTATTTTGTTAAAGCTATTAAAGCTCTATTTTAAAAAGTTTATGTGGAATTGTTAAATGGTGGAGTTGTTATGTTAAAATTGTTAAATTTACGAAGTGTTATGTCGAAATTGTTAAATTTAAATGGTTGAAATGTTGAATTGAATTGAATTGTTATATACTTGTTACTTGTTTTTGATGTTTTTCTAAAATTGTTCGTGTTGTTTGGTAATATATTTATATTAATTAAAAATTTAGTATAAAATCTTAATTGAAACTCCAATTAAAAGTATCTATCTACGTAGATCTAGGTAGTGGAATGGATACAGCAAATGTTTTTCATGGCTATCTGGGACATTTTAGAAAAAAATATTTAAAAATGTAAATTTTAGGCCAACGGATACAGATAAATACAACAAATTAAATATTTGAAAAGCTACAAAAACCCTATCGAACTGTCAACCAATATACAGGGTGTCCCATTTAAAAAAAAACATAATATTGGTAAATAACTCAAAAATGGTAGGTGATAAAAAAAAGTCTGACTACGCCACTGGATTCTACGTAAAAAACTGCGTAATAAGCATTGATATCTCAAATGGTAAGCGAGCTACGAGGGGGTCCCAAAATGCAGTATTTTCAAAATCACCGTGTATCTCAGAAACGGGCTGGGAAAGTTTTGTTTACGGCATCTTTAGTTTCACAAAAATCTAGTACAGTGTTGCGAAAATCGCAAGTCTCTATCTTTTCAAGCAGCCGAGATACCCCGTAAAAGCATCGAAATTTGGACACCCTGTACAACATAAAAAAAATGCAAATAATGAAAACTGTATTAAACAAGACATTCAAAGTTATGGAAAAAGGTGTAACAATCACCAACCATTAAACATTAATATTAAAGTGAAAACATGTTATTGAAAAATTATTACTGCAAATGTTGGAAGTATCTTCCTCCGACTTCATTACATCTATTTAAGTTAATAGTAAGCTTGTTAAAACTATGGACTAAATATTCTTCGGGAATATCTTCTATTACGTTGCGAAGATTTGTTTTTAACTGCTTTAAAGTTTGTGGTAGTGAATTATAGCATCGTTCTTTTACGACCCCTATAAAAAAACAGTTAGGTCTGGTGAACGTGGAGCCCATGGAATAGGGCCTGCTCATCCAATGCACCTGTTTTCAAAGACGTTATTTAGTGAATCTCTGGTAATTGACGCGTAGTGCGGTATAGTTGCTTCATCTTGTTGAAAGTACACTGAATTCAAAATATTTTCCCGACGTAATTGTAGCATATCGACATATGCATGAGAATTTACAATTGGATTTTCAAATAAGAATGGAACATACATTTTTTCCCTGGACACACGACACCAAACTGTAACCTTCGGCGAATCTCTGACGTGTTCATGAAATTGCCTGGGATTCTCTTCTGCCCATATTCTACATGTTTATTAACTTTTCCATTTATATGAAAAGTAGCCTCATCCGACATTATTAGCCTTTCGAGAAAATGGCTGTTTGTTCTTATTACATTTTGTAAAGTCTGGCATAGTTCTACCCTTTTCGGAAAATCAGTTTCTTTAATTTCTTGCAAAATTTGTCTTCCATGTTATATGGCTTTACTTTGGGTATATTTGTCATAATGGTTAGCACTGTGGACCGAGGAATTTTTGTTGAACCTGCGACTTTTTTTGTTGATAAGCTTGGATCCAATTGGGTTACCTCCATAACTTGTAATGTCTTGTTTAATATATTTTCATTATTTACTATTATTTTCTTACGTGTTAAAGATCCCGTATTCCAAAATGTTCTATACCAGGTTTTAATGGCGTTTTTTTTGTCGGTGGAGTTTTATTAAACATATTTCTAAATCTTCTTTGAGTTACCTTTATTGATTGAGTTTCTGCAAACATTATCTCACAATTTTCACTCAAAGGAAACATTTTTCACTTCTACTTCAAAAGAATATGTCAAAAGCGATCGACGTTGGAACACTATGAATTTGTTTCCATAAGCGAAAAAGAACCCTGAAATTCATATAGACATGCAGTATATTTTTCGGAATTTAATAAATTAACCATTCTGCAACGTAACTTTAGCTTGTATTACATTTTTGAAAAGGGGAAGGGCTAAACTTTATGATTTTGAAGAAATATACAAGATGTTCTATTTAAAATAACAAAGTTACCCGGTACCTGAAAGTCAGCCATTTTGTTTTCGGTACTTCCGATTGTAAAAATAAAGTGACATATGCTTCAAACAAAACTTTCGACAAATTGAAAATATTCAGCGAACACCGCACCTCGATAATTTTTTTCGTTTCAGAGCTATTTAAGTCCAAAATGGGTCAAAATATGGCTGGCCACCCTGTATCAATAGAGTAAAATATTATCATAAAAACCTAAAACAAATGACTCAAAAGGTAAAGCAAAAATCATAAAATGCTTCCTAACTTAAAGGCATGCGCGACTGCGCGTCGTGATGAAAGGCGAATCACATGTTTTATGTTGTTTATATTCGTGTTGTAATGAGTCATTGTTAACGGAATATATGGCACTGTCTCCTCGGTATTTTCCCATATCTCGATCTGTATTACCCCATATTACGTATTGGTTCCCAGCATTTCACTATATTGCCTTATAATTCCCCGTATTCTCATAATTCCTATCGTAATTGGAAATATTTCGTTCATAATTCCCTGCACTTTGATAAACAATTTTTAGGTGGTTTCCCTCCCGGGAACTTCCTATCTAATTTGGCATTCTTGAAATAGACATAATTTAATGCATAATTAATTTTTGTATGTTACAAATGTGAATTACTTGTATATTTAAACTGTTGTTTATGTCAGTTTTCTGACATAGAAGGCAAGGGCAAAATTTAGTGACAACCGGCAGCTATTATGTATTATTTTTTTGTTTTAAATGTTTGTAAAAAATACGAGGTCATAGGCATTTTTAGTTGACCCTTAAAATTATCAATAATACGTTAGGCACTAACTAGCCCTCAGTTAAAATTTCTTTTGAATGTCTTAACTACTAAAACATTTTTAAATGCCCAGTTTTGTGTATATAGTGGCAATTTATCTTTAATTTCAAGTCCGACAAGTTAAATATAAGCCATGGAAGTTACAAAGAAATAACTTTAATTAATTTTTTATTAATTATGACATTATTGATTTCTTTGTCATATTTCTTGGGATTTCCAAATCTAATTTCACTTTTCGTTACAAAATGTGATATATAAACAGTTGCCACCTCCAAGTATGTATGTCCCGGATTTTCGCTGAAGCTGCTGAACAGATTTTACCAACAAATCCCATAAAATAAATTATTTATTTTTTTAAAGATATCATCAAACAACTATAATGATTCATAAAATATGTTATCTGTGTGTAGTGGGATTCTGCACGAGGGAAGTTGAGGGTAATTTTTTATTTGTTATTATTTAACTTATTTGTATAGTATTATTCTTAATATACAGTATACTAAAATTTGGCCTACTTTAAGGATTTTGGTATTTGCAGTAGTTTGAGTGTGTTGATCACGAATCCAAAGTCACATTTTTTCGGCAACGTTTTGTTTCCGATATATTCGTCTTCAAGGTTCACAATTTTTTACATACATTGTTTCACCTTCTTTTCTGTTTCCTTTCGTAATTTTTATAAGAAGACGATTGAATTGACAATGAATATAACAAAATTACACATTTTTTCCAATGTATAAAATAATTTCACTTTGTGTTTTATGCTGTCATCCAAAAAAAAATTGAAAATAAAAATTTTCTAATTTTATATGCATAGCAGTTTTTGGTACTGTTTATTATGGAAAATTTGTTGCATAGGTGGATTAGTATCATGTTAGCAGATAGTCTGGTGCTGTAGTGCGGTAGTCATTAGGCGGATCGGTACCAAGTTAGCACCAAGTCAAATCTATAATAAAATAACTTTAGTAATCTAGCTTTAAAGTTAACCTGGTGCTGTCTCCTCGTCTGCTGACCGGGTACTGAACCTTCTCTTTGACAAGTTATCCATAATAAATTGTTTTAAAAACTGCTTTTTTGATAACATTTGTCGAAATTTAATAACAAAAATCCTGTTTTACTAAAAAAATCGGATTTATTTGATCTTTTACTTTCCTCGTTAAGTTCATAGCTAAAAAACCTGAAAAACTATCCCATTAACTTCAAATTTTGGTCAAAAATTAAGGGCCGGATGGCGATGAAATGATAACATTTTGATAAAAGTTCAATATGGTGGAACAAATTGGCGACCCAACAAAATGTTAAAAAAAAGACTAAAAAACTACGTATCTAATTTACTCAAAATTTTGCAGAAAGAGTAGATGTGATATGGGGATGATCTGGTAAAATTTTGGTACAAATCTAAAATAGTGGAACAAAATAGCGGCCTAATAGAATGTTAAAAAAATCAGTATAGAAAAACTACTTTCTCGATTGTTTTCAAATTTTGCATATAAATCAAGTGTTACAGATATAAACTGGTAAAAGTTGTGGTACAAATCCAAGATGGTGTTACAAAATGAAAAGTTAATTAAATGTTTATAAAATCTGTCTGAAAAACTACTTATTCAATTAATTTTACACAAAAATAGAGATAGACGCTACTTAATTAAATGTTTTAAAAGACGGTAAAACTCCATTTTATAGAATAAAGACATCCTTTTTATCTTTCAAAATAATGTCATAAATGTTTTTTTTATAGATTATGTAAATAAACTTACATACATAACATCCTTCGTAACTAATACCACCACACACAGGTAACACAGTTTATATTTGTTTTGCAATTGATATTGTGTAATTTGTAGTAATACGAGAGTTTTATTTTGAGGTACTTGGGTACAAAAACAGTCTTTTTAACAGATTTTTCCTCATAATGAAAATTTCACTTTATCAAGAAAAGAGACGCTTTATCAGGATCTTAAATAAAATTGTAACACAACTGTAGGTATTAAATGCCTGAACCCGTTTTGCGGATATTATACAGGTAAAGTTTTCATAGGAAGCATGGTTTTCGTGAATTAAATGTTTAATTATAGTTATTGAAATTATCTTTATGCTTTCTGTAACTACATTTATGGTCATTAATTCTTTTTTTAAACGTTCTGCCTCTTTGTCTATTATAAAATGTTGAACAGGTTCCACAATTTAACTTGTAAACACCGGATTTATTCTGTTTTTTTGTTTTCATCTTACTGTTTTTCATATAACTTACAAGGCTTTTTTTAGTCATAAAAGTAACAGTTGCAAAATATATATTAGTTTTTATAAAGTCTTTTAAACTTGTGACGATTGCTGCTGCTGGTCGTAAAAATATGAGTAATAATAAAAATGGTAAAACGCAATTACTGCAAGTAGCATTATCTAATAAAATTCTGCTATAGTGGATATTCTAAGATTATCCTTAGCACACGCGTTTATAAATTATTACTCATTAACAGAAGTGACACATACTTTATATAGATAGGTAGAAAACGATATCAAAAACAAACATAATGACGGAGCCCTGTAATGAGAATTTACTGACATTTTTACGAGGTGCTGTACTCTCTGCGATCTGTCGAATTCCTTACGTTCAAGGCCTGTGTTTAGTGTTAAAGTACAAAATAATGGCTATTGTTTGAATACATAATAGATTCATTGTTAGTGTAATTTAATTTGCTTATGCCGGCAAAATTGATTGTGTATTCAATTTGAAGACCTCTGCTTTAAGTAAGTAGTCTTTCCTGTCCTGTATAGTACATTTTTGCTTCAAACGAACATCTTAGTTTGCAATTCCGGAACTCTAAATGAGCCGCGTTTATTTATTGTATAAACATATGCGGTGTCAATGATGATGCACTTAATGATCCTAATGTTTATGTATGTATGTATACGTTTGTTTATTGCTTCAAGTTTATTCCCATTTTTTATATTTCACCGCAGTGAACTTTCTGTTTAATTGTAGGCCATTTTCAATGGGTATCATCAAACACCCATTGTACTTCGAATAGACGGTCCATCAGATACAAATAAATTAATAACATCAACTATTCGTGGCGCAGTTTATTTAGAACACACAATATGTGGTTCGGTGTTGCCAGAAGCGTCTACTTGTTTGAAATACAATATATATATATATATATATATATATATATATATATATATATATATATATATATATATATATATATATATATATATATATATATATATATATATATATATATATATATATATATATATATATATATATATATATATATATATATATATATATATATATATATATATATATATATATATATATATATATATATATATATATATATATATATATATATATATATATATATATATATATATATATATATATATATATATATATATATATATATATATATATATATATTCATTTGTTTCTTAAACCCGATATATATTAATTGGACTTCTTTCTTGGGTATAGGTTTATTTGCAAAATTAAACAATGGAATTAACTTTACGTTTCGCCTATCATAGTAAGCTTTCTCAAAAATTGCTTCTTCCTTTATTTTTTTGGGTATGTAAGACTATCCTTTCCTATCTACAATTAATTTAAAAAACATTTAGTAGTCTAATTATAAAAAGACATCTACAATTTTTTAATAATACTGATTTAAAATTTGTATACTATTTACAAAAAAATATTACAAAATTAATAAAATAAGGTTACATACCTAGAAAAATGCATGTTGTTTATTTATTTATATTTGATTGATAGGTACCAATTTAGTGGTTTGCCAGGCAACTCATGACACAGTTTTAGGTAAAAAAGTGTTCTTATCGTAGTTCGTTTTTTTTTTGAGGAATTTAAAGATATTTTCTTTGCTATATTTTTTAATTTAAACCTTAGAGTAGAATCAGACATTCAGAATGATATACTACATTTTAAAAATAAGGGCTAAGATGAAGTTAAAACTACTAAAATATCAAATTGTGGTATATTTGACTTAATTTTTTTATGTCTTGTTTGTCATTTACTGCTTTTTTTTTCTTTTTTTATATGAATCATCTCTTTGGTAATTAATTTCTGATACATGTTATCTTCATCAATGATTTGGTTTCAGAAAAATTAAATTGGTGCTTTGTGCTTTTTTCATGTTTGTGAAATGTAGTGGATGCTTTCTTTGTATACTTATGCCCTTTCATTCTATATTCTAAGAGTTGGGTTGTCATACCATTATATTTCATAGGGCAGTTTAAACAAGGAATTTCATATACGAGATTGGATTTTTTATTTTTAGGAATTTTAGTTTTTAATTTTGTAAATAGGGAGCCTATCAGGTTCTGGGCTTAATGACACACAATTATGTTATATTTTCCTAAGATATGTTTTAATTTTTCAGATAATTGAGATGTATATGGCATTGCAATGTATTTTTTTAGTGTATTATCTTGTCTTATGTTTTTGTTGTGATTGTTAAAATAGATATGTCCTTTGTTTGATAATTTTTTTTATCAGTTTTTTCGGGAAATGATTTGCATTCAAGGTCTCTTTAACTTTATTAAGGGCTTCAGGACGGTATTCTGGTGACGTTAAAGATATGGCACGGTCAACTAGACCAATCACAACACTTCTTTTTTGTTTTTATGGATGGTGGGAATTAAAATTAACATATCGTCCAGACCAAGTTTCTTTTGTAGACCATTTAGTTTTTAATTTTTTTTCTTTTTCTGTTATTATAGTAAGGTCAAGAAAATTTATTTTGTTTTCTGTTTCAACTTCAGGAGTGAACTGAAGTTGCGGGTGGAAATTATTGAATGCGAAAAGTATTTTTTTTTCTGGAACTGATGCTAAACAATCATCCACATATCTCTTAAAAAAAGTAATATTAAAATTCAATTTTTCGAGAACTTCCTCTTCTAGGTATTCCATAACTATTTGTGCGATTGTAGAGGAAATACGTGAGCCCACAGCACATCCATCAAGTTGTTAATAAAATTGATTTTTGGATTGAAAATAATTATTTAATATTATAAGATTTAAGGCTTTTAAGAATTCAGGCTGAGTTAGAGTTGTAAAATTTTTTAAAATATTCCATTTGCTTTTTATAGCACTAACTATGAGTTCATTTGGTATATTAGTATACAAAGAAATTACATCTAGTGATATTAACTTTGAATTTGGTTATGTATCTAGAAAATGTTTAAATGTAAATGAGTCTTTTATGTAATAAATGTTTTTACCTGTGATAGTTGAGAAACATTTTGACAAATACTTTGAGAACTTGTAGAAAGGAGATTGAATACATGAAACTATAGGCCTTTTTTCATTTTTTGATTTTGGAAATAAACCTATACCCAAGATATATATATATATATATATATATATATATATATATATATATATATATATATATATATATATATATATACATATACATATATATACAGGGTGTTAAAATTGTCAGGAAAAAATGTTTTTTTTTTATAACTTGGCAAGAACATAACATGAATTGACAAATTTTTTAATTTTTTGATTTTGCAAATAAACCTATACCCAAGATATATATATATATATATATATATATATATATATATATATATATATATATATATATATATATATATATATATATATATATATATATATATATATATATATATATATATATATATATATATATATATATATATATATATATATATATATATATATATATATATATATATATATATATATATATATATATATATATATATATATATATATATATATATATATATATATATAAATATATATATATATACAGGTGTTTCAAAAAGGTCTGCCAAAATTTCTAGGACATATAGTACATCAAAAAATAAGTGTAGTTTACTCTATAAACCTATGTCCGAAAATGCACCCCTAGGGAGTTACAGCCCCTCGAAGATGACACGCGAAAATAGTTTTTTGGCATTTTCTTTAAAACTATCAAAGAGAAGTTAATGAAATTTTGCATAGGTGCCTAATTTTTAATGAGAAATGTAACCAATTTGTCAGATTTGTCATATTTATTCAGGGGCGTAACTTACGAGGGGGCTGAAATGCTCTAATGACCATATTTTTTTTGTGGGTTGTATTTTCTAAAAAATACATCAAAAATATCAAATTCTGATTAATTTTACATAAAAAAGGTACTCTTGTTAAAATGTTTTAAAGTCGATAGTTTTCGAGTAATTTACAGTTAAATGTTGAAGTGTTTTCCTAAGGTTTTCATTTTACTTGTACAAGATATCTTAGAAACCCTTTTAAGTAGGCCGTGGTATGATTTAAACAAATGAGCTGTACGTCAAGTTGACTTTTGATGGAATTCTGTTATTTATTAATTACTTCATTTACTTTTAAAAAATGGCAAATTATACATTTTCCGAACAAGTTGATATGATTTTAACCTTGGGTGAGTGTTTCGGAAATTCAAACTTAGCAGTTAGAAGATATTCAGAAAAATATCCTGGTAGAAATGTACCGAATCGCAGAACATTTTTGGCAATAGAGCAGAGGTTACGAGAAAATGGTTCACTTACAATAAAAAACACAGATAATGGACGTCCCAGAAATGCGCGAACGGTAGAAGTTGAGGAACAAGTTTTAGAAACCGTTTTTCGTGAGCCTACAATTAGTTCACGCAGATTGGCGTTAAGAACGAATACTTCCCATTCAAGTGCGTTCAGAGTTCTAAAAGAACAGCAACTCCACCCCTACCACTTTAGACAAGTGCAACATTTACAACCAGAGGATAGGCCATTAAGGGCCGATTTTTGTGAAGTACTGCTTGAACGAGAACGTATTGATCCAAATTTTTTCAATAAAATCTTATTTACGGACGAAGCAACCTTCACAAGGGCGGGCGTTTTTAATTATCATAACTCGCATTTCTGGGCTGAAGAAAATCCAAGAGTCACTAGAGTGTCTCACTATCAACATGAATTTAAAATCAATGTTTGGGCAGCTACTTTGGGAAATAAATTTATAGGGTTTCATATTTTTAATGGTAATTTAAACGGAGATATGTATGCTGATTTTTTAGAAAATAATCTATTTGAAATATTAGAAAATGTACCGTTAAATCTTAGAAGGGACATTGTTTTTATGCATGATGGCGCACCCCCACATTTTAGTAGAAGAGCGCGACAGTGGTTAAATAATCATTTTCCAAACAAATGGATCGGACGCGGTGCAGATGCTCCAATTCACTGGCCTGCTAGGTCTCCCGACATGAATACACTGGACTTTAATGTTTGGGGAGATTTAAAGGCAAAAGTATATGAAAATGAAATTAACACGGTTGAAGAATTGAGAGACAAAATAATTCATGAATGTACACTTCTTCAAAATAATGGTCAAAGCTTAAATTTAATAAATAATTTAAACCGAAGAATAAATTTATGCATTCAAGAAAACGGAGGACATTTTGAGCATCTGTTATAATTTTGGTATAGTTCACTAGTGTTATTTATTTTTTAAAAATTTTATTCAATAAACTTTTATCTAGGAATACTTTGAGTTTTATTTTCTAAGAATGCGCTCATTTGTTTAAATCATACCACGGCCTACTTAAAAGGGTTTCTAAGATATCTTGTACAAGCAATTTGAAAAGCTTGGGAAAACACTTCAACATTTAACTGTAAATTACTCGAAAACTATCGACTTTAAAACATTTTAACAAGAGTACCTTTTTATGTAAAATTAATCAGAATTTGATATTTTTGATGTATTTTTTAGAAAATACAACCCACAAAAAAAATATGGTCATTAGGGCATTTCAGCCCCCTCGTAAGTTACGCCCCTGAATAAATATGACAAATCTGACAAATTGGTTACATTTCTCATTAAAAAGTAGGCCCCTATGCAACATTTCATTAACTTCTCTTTAATAGTTTTAAAGAAAATGCCAAAAAACTATTTTCGCGTGTCATCTTCGAGGGGCTGTAACTCCCTAGGGGTGCATTTTCGGACATAGGTTTATAGAGTAAACTACACTTATTTTTTGATGTACTATATGTCCTAGAAATTTTGGCAGACCTTTTTGAAACACCTTATATATATCTATATATATATATATATATATATATATATATATATATATATATATATATATATATATATATAGGGTGATTTTTAAGATGATGCTCTTTTTAACAGGGCATAGAATTCGAATTTCAATATACAATTATGCCCTAAAATGTTTTGTTTCCGATATACAGGGTGTTAAAATTGTCAGGAAATAATGTTTTTTTTTTCATAACTTTCATACCACTGTAGATATTTCTATGAAATTTGGTACACTCTTTTCTAATATCAAATGACATATTTTTATTTAAAAGATTTTTTAAAATTTCTGCCAGTTCCGTCCAAACTGGATTTGGAATGAATATATATATATAATACGCCACGTTCTTAAAATGAACATAATTTTTGAAATACTTTGGAGCAAATTTGGTCTCTTGACGTACGACGTACTCTTTTCGCGTAAAAAAAATAAAAACCGTTTTGGTGTATGGCAAAATCGCTAAAATCCGATATGATGTTTTGTATGCAAAATTTGCTATTGCCTAATTTTTATTAAAGTAAAGCCAGTCACTTGAAATAGACAAAACTATGAAGTACAAAAATTTTTTTTTTGTATTTCATTTATTTGTTATTTTCATTACCCATTTTTCAATTCGCTTATTTTAAGTAACTAAAAAGGAAGGTAAGCTAATTCTCTTACATGTAAATACAAATGTATTGTGTTTGTGGGAGTACCAATAAATAAATTAATGAAATAAAATTAGTAATTCAAAAATTTAGCCACCTACATAAGATTATCAGAACGACATCGCCGATAAAATGACTGGTAAAAAAGTTTGTTGCTTGTCCGTCAATTCCTTGTCGATCACTCGTGTGATACATTTTCGATGTGATTTTATCAGTTTGTTTATGAAATATTTATGAAAATAATGAACTCGTGGATATGCTGCTAATTTACGGGGAGTGTTATCCAAGTTCGGCTGCAGCTTCGCGGTTATACGAGGAACGCTTTCCCCTTAAGAATCTATTCGAGACCCCGCTGTTTTATAAATCTTATTCAGAGGTCAAGAGAATGTAAGGGAACATCGTGGAGGATATGTGCAAAAAAGAAAAAGAAATTTCAAATTATATCGCTGAAGAACTATCAAGAAATACCGTAAACCGGGGCAACTTTGACATAGTTTTGTGAGTTTTATTGTCGTTACGACCACGTTACTTATAATAGACCACTTCCTAAAAGCAATCTTAACAAAGTCAAAGTAGTCCCGTGCTCGGGGCTATTTTGGCACGGCATTGCTTTGTGCTGGAGGTCAAATTACTACCTTTTGGGGGCTAGTTTGACACCAAAATAATTATTATTTTTGTATTCTAGAATATTTGGGGAGTTAAACATTAAAAATACAGATCTTCAGCAAGCTAGAATGTATTCATTAATGTTTACAGTCTATGGGAAACTATTCTTGCAATTGTTGCAATAAATCCAATCCTTTCCAACATAATGTCGAAAGTTACAGAGAAAATCGAACAGAGGTTTTCGTTTTGTCATATTTCCCTAAGCTGACTAGCCTGCTTGGAGAATGAATTTGCAATCCAATTTATGAGAAGAAGGCCTTCGTCTGATGAGTCTGAACAGTATACTGGACCTGTAGGGCAAGCTGTGCTAGAAGTGGCTTGATGTAGAATTTCCGCCTTAGTTTGATCCCTGGACTTTTACTTTTATATTGAAATGCGACTGTCTGGTTTTGTGCTCCATTTTGACCACAATTCTCTTAAAGATTGAAGCAAACTGGTGTCTAAAATTCTACCAATATTGGTTTCGTTGGACGGAAGTTTATTTAAAACTAGGTTTGGGTCAAATGTGGGTCATTGTGAATGGAATACTCATTGGGCCCCATATCTTACCAGACCGTTTAACGGGCGAAAAATATAACATATAACAAGTACCATTAAATACCAGGCAAAACATGAGGCTTTTGCACCTCCTCATTTTAGAAGGGAAATGCGACAATTCTTTTATTCTACTTTCCCCAATAGATGGACTGGTCCAAATGGAGCAGTTGCGTGGCCACCTCGATCACCAGACGTCACTCCATGGGATTTCTTTTTATGGGTTTACATGAAGAGTTTAGTTTTTAAAACGCCGGTAAACACAAAGGAGGAAATGATCGGGCGCATATAACAGGCCGTAGCAACAATAAGAGGGAAACCAATTTCGTTACTACGTGCCGTCACGGAACAATGGTTACGACTCGCACAGCATTGCGTATGAGAAAATGCTGCCAACTTCGAACATATTATTTAACTTCGGCCCTAGATATTGTACCATTCTTATTAACATACTAACAGAAATATGTAAATATCTCGCTTAATTTTTACCTTGCGGTCGCTATATCTCCGAAACACTTACAATTAAATTTTGAAATTTGGTACGTTTTTAGAGCTCTCGAACGGTACCAAACGGATCTTGGTGCTATTTTTAGTTCTTCGGCAATTAATGAGAAATAATTTATTTTTCGAGTTTTTTTGGAGTGACTGAAAAAAATTGAAATATCAATTTGAAATTTTTCGGAAATTAATTTTTACGGTCTCATGAAGTCAGTGCGATCGAAGTTTGGAAAGTTTTTTTTTCTGTTCGAAAACAAGGGTCCATTGAACGCCCCCTGGTGGCCAAACAGTTTAAGTTGTCGGCAAAAACAAAACAGATTCTGAAAGAGCAGAGATGAGAGAAAAAATCGTATATATCGTCAAAAATGTATAAGCAAATTACATTTATCGCCGCTTCTTTAAAACATTTTTTTTTTGCTGAAGCTCGCTAAAAATAAGTTTTATTAATTAAAAAAAGTTATTTAAAAAAGCTGTTTCTTTTAGGAAGTTCTTAAACAGTAAAAAAATACCAACTTAGAATTTTATAAACAAAACAACATATCGGATTTAAGCGATTTCGCCATGCATCAAAATGGTTTTTATTTTTTTACGCGAAAATAGTGCGTCGTAAGAAAAAAGGTCAAGAGCCCAAATTTGCTGCAAGGTAAATGAGTATTCCAAAAATAATAGTTAATTTTAAGGAAAAAAACTGTGGCGTACTATTATTTTCTTCAACAATATTCATTCCAAATCCCGTTTGGACGCCACTGGCTAAAAAAAAATCTTTTACAAAAAAAATAGTAGAAAAGAGTATACCAAATTGCATAGAAATATCTACAATGGTATGAAAGTTATGATAAAAAAAGCGATTTTTTTCTGACAATTTTAACACCCTGTACATCGGAAACGAAGCATTTTAGGGCATAATTTTATTTGAAAATTTTGCTTATTTTCTCGAATTCTGTCCTGTTAAAAAAAGCATCAACTTCAAAATAACCCCGTATAATCAATTTAATAATTTAATATCACCGCAAATAAATCATTCAGCAATTAACAAAAATGTTGTCACTCTCATAAATATGTAACGCATTTAATAACTATCGATATCATCGAATACTTATCGATATCATTGGATACCTATCGGTTCTTATAGGATAACTATCTATATATCGATGTTTTTATTAACTATTGTTATTATGTTTTTGGAGTAATTTATTTAACATTGGATTGATCCAAAGTATTACGTGTCTGGTATTATTTATAAAGGTTAATAATAGTAATAATCAGTAGTCGCCTAGAATGTCTTCTTTTTTTTCGGTTCTGACAGATCTAATTCTTCAGTCAGTTCTGTTTCCGATGATAAAGTATCTTGATCAGAAATCGAAAGGGCTCTAGATACTAGTGAGTTGATGACCGATAGCTCCTGTGCTGGAGGTCGGTGGGATGTAAAATAAGTTTTTATACATATACATATATATATATATATATATATATATATATATATATATATATATATTTATATAAACTTATACATTTTAAATAATACTTCATTCATAGAATTTAACAGAGTCCGTTGCTTCAGATTTAGAAATAGGCACTTTCACATCTTATATCGATTTGGCATAGTATAATATTAAGTGATCAGTCTTTCGAATCGCCTCGTAGAAAGCAGACCTCTGTGTTTTTGACATAAGTAGTTCCACTTTTTGCTGCTTTATTTCGAGGGGAGGCGGGAGACTCAACTGCTCAGTGTGGAAACTCACGATCCCGCTAGAAAGGGAGCAGGTGCTGTGAACATGTGAGGCCTAGTTGTTCCTGCATTCTATCCTGTTCGTCAGACCAGTTCTACATAGAATACTAGCGTAATGGCGGCTATGAGGCGGGAGTAGGAGGGGTGAGGGAATAGCTTGAAAGAAAAGGTCATCTCGTGATGCCAGTAGTACTCTCAAGAGGCACTTTGTAGAAGCCAAGATGCATTTCAAAGATTAAAAAAGTAGGAATAATATAAAAATATAATTGTAAGAATCACGATGTTCCGGGAGCTTAGAGCTCGCCCGACGTCACACCGATAACGTCTCCAAACCGGAATAAGGTGTAAATCATCTGGGAGGGTCGCCCAGCCCTGACTAAGCCCCGGACGGAGAGGAATCTGACAAAATTTTAGGTCTTAACTGAGAGTAATAGGTTTTAAGACGGACTGATTGTAGCATACATAAAGTAAATTATTCAATGAAAAACTAGTCTTATGATAGCAGAATTTAAGGCCAAATAGTTTTAAAAGCAATATCGCCCTTTTATTTATACCAAAGAAGAATGGAAGAGTAGACATGTAAATTTTTTTTAAAAAAATCGAGAAAGAAACTTATCGCTAATTCTGCAGGCGTATACATTTTATATTTTCAATATAACGGCATTTATGATGCATTTTGACAGTGGCCGCCTAAGGGGTGACCCACGGGACCGCAAACTTGGTTTGGTTTTGGGATAAATAAAATAAATATCTAACCGTGTGATAAACATACAACGGGAGACTGTGCTATTAAAGTTAATTAGCTTAACACAAATTCATATAACAGCATATCAAAAAAGTAATGTCGAAGTTCTAGAAATTTTCTAAGACTACTTTTAGATGTCTGCAAAAATTGCCACTGGCATAACAATTTATATTTCTACGACCTAGAAAATACAAAATAAAGAATTTAACATGACTAGGAAAGCCTTCGCTAGGTCTAACTGAAATTTTAAAAGTATACCTTGCTAATACGGGCTTAGATTTGAAAAACCGAAGGGGTAACGAAACGGACACGTCAAGGGAAATTGGCCATATGCCTTAATTGTATTCTCATAATCATTTACGTGATTTGACTCTAAAATCTAAAGCTTGTTCTGACTATCACACAATAGAAACAACGAGCTTTAGAATCAATAGAATTTTGTACTGAATGGAACATTTCCATACTTATAAAAACTTAAAAAAAAAACTTTTCTTTCATACGATCTCCTTGAGAAAGTATGCGTAATATGGGGGTTTTTATTACGTAACTTTGTTTAAAATTTAGCCTCGGTAAATACGAAAAATAGTTTATTCAGAAATAGTCACGTGTCTTGTGGTATCTGCCAAAATTAACATTTCTTTATAAGGATCGCAGAAAAAGGGCTTATTTGCTAAATATGAAAAAATTTTCATTACGAAAAGTTGTTTATTTTCTAGTTTTACGTACGTGTGCTAAATGTTGGTCAGCAATTCCAATTTATAATTTTTATAACTTTTCTGTTTATCGTAAATTCTAAAAAATGATAGTCTAACTTAAAAGATCGGTAAATTTCTTTTACCCGGAACTTCTCTTGTTATAAATCTACTTTTATTAGGAATAGTGAACTGTGACCCAATTTAGATCGGTACATAGTAACGCATAGTATGTGTGTCTTTTCGAACATTTATATTCTGCACCGTTTTGTTTAACCATATTTGATTCGGCCAATATTTTACCAGTTTTTACCACCAGTTTATCACTGTATCAATTTTTCCAGTCATTTGAATAAGAAGTTTTTCACGTTGATTTTTTAAAGAGTTGATAAAGAATTTTTGGCATCTAGAGACGCTAAAACGTGAAGATATGTATGGTGATTTTTCACGATTAAAAACATTTTATTTGGCCACCATTTTGTTAGGGCTTATTTGCTAAATATGAAAAAGTTTTCATTAACGAAAAGTTGTTTATTTTCTAGTTTTACGTACGTGTGCTAAATGTTGGTCAGCAATTCCAATTTATAATTTTTATAACTTTTCTGTTTATCGTAAATTCTAAAAAATGATAGTCTAACTTAAAAGATCGGTAAATTTCTTTTACCCGGAACTTCTCTTGTTATAAATCTTTACTTTTATTAGGAATAGTGAACTGTGACCCAATTTAGATCGGTACATAGTAACGCATAGTATGTGTGTCTTTTCGAACATTTATATTCTGCACCGTTTTGTTTAACCATATTTGATTCGGCCAATATTTTACCAGTTTTTACCACCAGTTTATCACTGTATCAATTTTTCCAGTCATTTGAATAAGAAGTTTTTCACGTTGATTTTTTAAAGAGTTGATAAAGAATTTTTGGCATCTAGAGACGCTAAAACGTGAAGATATGTATGGTGATTTTTCACGATTAAAAACATTTTATTTGGCCACCATTTTGTTCCGCCGTCTTAAATTCCTACCACAGTACGAACACGTACCAGTTCATTTCTATACCATAATTAATTATTGTACAATTTGAAATCAATCCATTAAATCGTTTTTTCAAGTTGAATTTATTAAATATTTTATTAAGCCGCCATTTTGTTTCGCCGTCTTGGGGCATCTAGGGACCTAAAGCGTAAAGATCTGAAAAAATCTCGGAGGGTGATTTTTTCACGATTACAGTACTTTCCTTAGGGAAGTAAAAAGAAAATATATCAGTAAACTCACCAGAATGTTAGTTTCTATACCTTAAACGGGCAAGATTTAAGGATCTTGAACATTACTTACTTTAAAGCAAACAGAAATCAGCCCCAAATTTAGAAAATCTGAAAAATACCAGGAACCAGAGAAAGTGATACCAGAACTCAAACCAGAATAATGTTCCATCTTTTAACAGAACGATCATCAAGCAAATATTGTCTTGTAAAAATCTATTAAACACATACAGGACACATTTAAAAAAATTAAAGGTTTTTAGTTTCGAAGAAAAAAATTGCAGGGTTCGAAAGGAAATTACATGTTAATCATAATACATTACATATAACTTGTTGGCCAATTTAACCTATAGAGCACAAACTTACTCATTCCATTTTTAATTTACCCTGTACATAGGGCAGACAGGTAGACGTTTTAACAAAAGTATAAATTAGCATTTTAATGGTTTTATCAAGGAAAATAGTTATTTTAATGACGCTAGTCATTTAATTAACTGCTACTCGCAATTTGATACCAATTTTCCAGTTTTACATAGAGAACGGAAAGGAAGTGAAATTAAATTTTATTTCAATCTTTAGAAATAACAGATTTAAACAGATCTAATTTCTTCAATATTTTTTTGTTTGCGGATGTTTATCTGGGAAAATACAAAAATGCTTTAGGCAGAATAGTTTATTTAAAATTAAATAAATTATTGCAGTGTTCTATACCTGACTATTTTAAAGGAACTTTTTATTTCGCAGCGTTAATCTAATCTATCTACGATTACTCTAGAGTCTAGAACCACAATAACAATAAAAAAATTGATAAATTTTCTTTACTCGGAACTTCCCTCGTTATAAAACTTTCTTTTTATTAGGAATAATGGGCGGCATTTGATTCCACTATATTGGATTCCCGGGATATTTTCCCAGTTTCTACCTATACCACACTTGATTTTTCGGCATAATTTAAAATAAATTCAATTAGTACTTTTTACATTGATACACACTGCCATTTTGTTACGTTATCGCATCATGTTGAATTCGTACCAGTTTATCCCTATAACACATTTAATTTTTCTGCAAAATTTAAAGTCAGTTGGATAAGATTTTTTTTACGTTAGTTTTTTTAAAATTATATTTGGTTTATTTTAAATTAGTTTTATCTCTATGTCACACTTTTAAATTAATCTAATAAGTAGGTTTTCCAGGCTGATTTTTTAAGTACTTTATTAGGCCGCTATTTTGTTTTGCTATCTTGGATTTATACAAATATATTACAAGTTCGTTTTTATGTAACACTTGATTTTTGTGCAAAATTTGAGGTAAATTGGATACTGAGTTTTTTTAGTAATAATTGTTTTAACGTTTTACTAGACCGCCATCTTGTTCCGGCATATGACCCTTGATTTTTGGCTAAAATTTGAAGTAAACCTGATAAGTAGTTTTTAAGCTGTGCCGTCAACACACAAACAGATAGACGGACCGACGGAAGATATGTAAAACTTGAGAGGGTGATTTTTAAAGATTACAAACATTTTATTTGGCCGTCATTTTGTTCCGCCATCTTGAATTAGTTCCACAGTTTTACTAAGGTGCAGTGGGGTAAGTGAGTAGATGGGGCAAGGGCTCTAAGCGGGAATATTTACTAAAATGCTAACAAAACTGCAGTTTATCACATGAAGGGACCTACTACAGGCTACATTACGAGTTTATAACATAGAAGGCTTTGAAGAAAGTAAGCCTAGCATGCTTTAAACAACTGTGAAAAACGGTCGTAAAGTTTTGATCAACATTTAAGTGTGTACCTTTTCAAATTTCAAGTATTTTTTGGTGAAATACAATCACTTTTAATCACCTTTCTTTGTTAATCACCATAAACTTACTAATATGCTCTTGCCCCTCTTAAATTCTCGTCTGGGGAGATTTAAACATAACTTAAACATAACTCGATTGGAATGATAACACGTGGCATTCCGAGCGGTAATCTTTTGGTTTATAATGGCGGTCGTGTCCTGCTTAAAGCCTACTATCAAATAACCAATAATTTCGGTTTTTAGAGATTGAGAAAAATAATAACCAAGACTTGTGAGACATCATTGAAAAGCTCTTGAAGAGCCCTTTCCAAAAATCTAATATGGCGTCCGTATGAAAATAAAAAGTTTATTTAAATATCTTGAAAACAAATGAAGCTAGAAAAATATATATAGTGTATCAACGTGTATTGTATCAAAAGTTAAAAATCCACCATTTTGATTTTTCATAATTATCTCAAAAACCGCAAAAGATAATTTAAATCTTATGGCTGATTTGAGTTTGAAATAATCCTCTAAAACTTTGCTAATTTAACCATCCTTGTAGCTATAACGATTTCCGATCTGTATACTTTCTTGTCGTTTTTATTGAGCGCCATTTTGTGTCACCATATTGGATTTATACTAAACAGTTTCTGTGTATGCCACACTTGATTTTTAGGCATTATTTAAAATATAATAAATAGGTAGTTTTTACACTGATTTTTTTAGACCGCCATTTTGTTCCGTCGTGTTAAATTCGTACCTCAATTTTGCTAGTTTATCTCTATATTACAGTTAATGCTTGCACAAAATTTGAAATATGTAACACTTAATTTTGTGCAAAATATGAAGTAAATTGGATAATTAGTTTTTTAATAATAAATTTTTTTAACATTACACCAGGCCGTCATTTTGTTCCGTCATTGGATTTTTAAAAGGTTACGGGGTCATCCCCATATGACCCTTAGTTTTTCATAAAAAATTTGAAGTCAACCGGGTAAGTTGTGTTTTAGCGATGCCGTGAACTCACAGACAGGGACAGACAAACAGACGTATCGACAGACAGACCGACGGAATTGAGAAAACATATTTTTGGGCATCTAGGGACGCTAAAACATGAAGATATGTAAAACCTGGAGGGTGATTTTTTTCACGATAACAATTACTTTATTTGGCCACCACTTTGCTCCACCATCTTGAATTCGTACCACACTTTTACCCGTTGATCTCTATATAAGATTTAATTCTTGCACAAAATTTGAAACCTATTTAATAAGTAGTTTTTTCACGCTGATTTTTTAAACACTTTCGGCCGCTATGTTGTTTTCTCACCAAAATTGTACCAGCTGATTCCTACGCAATACTTGATTTTTGTGCAAAATTAGATGTAAATTAGGTAATTAGTTTTTGGTAATATTTTTTTAACATTTCACTAGGCCGCCATTTTGTTCGCAGTATTGGATTTTCGGTAAAATGTTACCAGGTCATCCTCATACGAGTCTTAATTTTTGACCGAAATTTAAAGTCAACCGGGTGAGTAGCTTTTTAGCTACGCCACCAGCAAACAGAGAGACCAACGGAATTGAGAAAACATGTTTTTCGGCATCTAGGGACACTAAAACGTGAAGATCTGTAAAAACCTGGGGGGTTGATTTTTTCACGATTACAATACTTCCCTTTTACGGGGGAAGTAAAAAAAGAATAATATAGTGTTTATTTAAATTGCTATTAAAATGTTAAATAAAAGACCTAAATTGTAAATATCTCGAAAAACTTTTTTCTGTTTACGGTTCGGTAGCCTCGTGAGTAAAAAAACTTTACCGTCTAGAATACGGTCATAAAACGTTAATAGTATCAACAATGCAATTTAGCACTGACCCATGAATGAACCGCAATAAATTATGATTGGTTGTGGGTTTTCATATTACGTTGAAGACTGGATGGAAACGGGCAAATTGGCAAATGAGAAACGGTCTACTGTAAGTAGCGAATATAATTGATTTAGCTAGTAAAAATAACCATTAAAGTTCTATGAGTCACTGTTTTAAAATTTTCATTAACTACAGTATATTAGAGATTGTTTGCATAAGTATTTTATATATAGGTAATATTACAGTAAAACTAATAAAACTTTATAATAAAATTTATTTTGCAAACTGACAATTTAATATTAAACAAATGCACCTACATACATAGATTTAAAACTCATGTAACGGTAACCAATTTGATGTACATATTTTTGAAGAGAATCATTCTGATATTTTTTTTGTACATATATACCTGTGTAATGTAATATAATATTGTGTGCTTTTTTGACGTAAACATGTATACATGGATTCAAAACTCATGTAGTCCTAATTAATTTGATGCAAATACATATGTTTTTGAAGAGGGACATTCTGATATTTTTTTGTATATGTATACCAGTGTAATAATATACTATTGTGTGATTGTAAAAATGTAGATATCATAGTTGTGAGATATTACACTTTGTATATCAACGTTTAAATATATGTGTTGATTTGTTAAATACATCCTGGTTTTGCAATCAGACGCGCACGGATATTCTGCAGTCCGGTTAATCTGTGCACGGATAATCCGGGTTTTACTGTACATTTATTTATTTGGCAATAACTTTATAGATATTGCAACGAGGGTTTTATTATAAGGTAAGTTCTGGTTACTTTAGCAGAAAAATAAATACATAAAGCCCTTTTAACAGAACTTTCCTCGTAATGATACTCTCTCTTTATCGAGAAAAGTGAAATATATTAAATTTATATAATTTGTATTCATTTCACGAAATACCTACATACGTATATAAATTGTGTTATATGTGTGTGGTGGAATGTTACACGGATCGAAATAACGATCATTATGAGCAATGCCGGATGGAATAATCATTTTTCGAGCCCGAACATATTTATGGGCCCCAAACTCGTGAGAGAAAATGACAAAAAAAGGTCCTCACCTTCATATAGCAAAAGCTTATACATTTCTTCAATATAATAAGAAATAAAAATACGTACTTCACTGATAAAATAAAACAATAAAACTTATATAAACGATTTTTGATTCAGCAGGACCGGTGGCGCACTATGGGGCCAAACGGTGCGTTCGGTATTAAAAATCTATGACTTATTTGTTTCTTGACATTTTGCTTTAAATTTTACATTACATATACTAGTATACGGAGCCTGTAAAAGGAATATAAAATTATTGTAAAAAACGAATTGTGTATTAAAAATATAAAAGAATTTTCTTAATAATATGAAATTAATTGAAAATAAGAATATTTATTATATTATTAAAATATGTTTATTAGTTAGGGCTAATAAAACATAACTAAAACTATACTTTTGAACATTCGAGTTTTTAGTTCTAGTTACCCTGGAAAATAAAAAATAAAAAGCTAGAACATTTTTTGTTAATTTACAAGCGTAAATTAAATTGGTATTATGCCGTTTATTTTATAAGAAACCCAATCGAATTAAAAATCTGCCAAAAAAAAATAAGAACATCTTTTTAGAGGCCAAAACTGTCATTTCATCAAAAATCTATAACATAAAAAATAAAGCAGCCTAAATATCCAAAGAACACAAAGTACAGGTTTTTCAGCGATATTTAGTGATACTTAGAGAGATGCTTATAACAGGAAAAAAAACTTTAAATATGAAAATTGTAAGTGTGTTACATATACAGTTACGTGACAAATTCGTTTTTTTTTAATGGCGCACGCTGTATAATTTGCATTGGTTTCAAATATTTGACTCTCCCTCATTCCAAAAATATATGGTTTGTTCACGTTCTTACAAAACTGTTTTTGCAACATATATTTAACCGGCAAACTAATTGGAAATGTATTTCTGAATCAACATTTTCTAACAACTTACAAGTTTTTGTTTCAGTCGAGTACCTATTATTCAGTTGGATATCCATTGGCCTCAATTACTTTTAAACACCTCCTAGGCATGGACTGGATTAGATGTCTACAAGTCTCCAGTGGAATACTGGTCCAAGCTTCACTCAAATCCTCGAATACTTCGTCGAAATTTTGGAAAGTTCTTGAACCTAATTTCCTTTTAATTATCATCCAAAGATTTCCTTTTGAGTTAAGATCTGGACTACAAGATGGCCATTTTAAAACATCTGCATGATTATCCTGAAGCCAGACAATCACTCTCTTAGCAGAGTGCTTTGGATCATTATCATATGGGAATTTCCAAAGTACTGATACATTTTCTTCCGCATATGGTTGCATCAGGTTTTCCAGTATGATAATTTATTTATACTGATCCATATTACCAGTTATTCTATAAAGAGGGCCAACACCATTCCAAAAGAAGCAGCCCCATACCATGATACAACCACCACCAAATTTCACTGTTTTCATGGTGTATTTGGTGGACGCCGAACAAAACGTTTTTCATCAGAACCAAATTTATTTGGCTTGGATTCACCTCAGAAAGGTGAGGCTTCTTGCTTGGTACCCTGCCAAAAAGTTGTGCTTCGTTCAAACGATTACGAACACTTCGAACACTAAATTCCCTTGGATTTTCAACAAAAATTTCTTTCCAAATATCAACTGCTGATTTGTGAGGGTCTGCCTTAGAAATGCGAACAATTCGACGATCTGTTTCCATACCCGTTTTTGTGGGACGTCGCTTCTTAGGAACAGTTCTAGTGGTTCCATGAATCCTAACATGATAAACAGCGTTAAACACTGCCTTTTTGGAACGATTCACATTAAATTATTGACAGGAACGGAAGTCAACAACCCACTAAAGCTCTATGGTAACGATTGTCAATTTTAAAATAAGCCTTCTTATTAGAAAATGTTGATTTTCAATTTTAAAACGGGCCTGCTTGTTAGAACATGTTGATTCAGAAATACGTTTCCAATTAGTTTGCCGCTTAAAAATGTAGTGTTCTTCGAGAACAACTCTACGAGTTGGATTTTTCTATATTTACATATCATGCACCTTATAAAAGAAAGTTAATAGAGTCTATATTAATAGGGTGATACTATTGAAAGTGACATATTTTGAATGTATAATCAGTTTTAGTTAATAAGATTTTATTGATGAAAATAACAATTTTTTTATTTACAATACAATATTTTGTTTTTCTTCTTTGGATCCACTCACATGAATTATGATAAACATATTTACTCTCTTCTTTCTTGTAAATTATCAATTCAACACTTTGAGAACATTTGACCTATTAGAAAGTAGATAGCATCTTACGTACCTCAATATGTTTTATTCATAATTTATTGGATTACATTTTGTAAAGTATGTTTAGCTTCTCTAAATTAAGGCAAAATATTTTGTTTTTGTTTTGTTTACAAATATTTGGAATTTGGCCTGGAATGGAATCTCCTGTCACTATGGTTTCTCATTTTTCGGCATCCAGCCTGCTTTGACAATGTCTGGTTTTTCATTTCAGGTTATAATTTTGATTCAGCTCAGGAGCAATTCACCAGCTCTATTCGGGGGGGGGGGGACCGAATATTATCGGGTTCTGACTGTCTTATACGAGTGGCGCCAGCACTGTAAACTTTATTTTATGGCGTTATGTTGGCATAAGTTAATTCTGAAGAGGAAAGGGAAGGACAAACTTCTTAGAATTTTCTGGGGATGATTCTCTCGCCTCTTTCTCTTAGCTCTCCTTGGAGGTGCAACATGTGTCCGGTTTTATAAAAGTGCCTTAATGGACCGATTCTTTATAAGTTTTGAAAGTATGTCTTAATTTTTTTAAGTGCAGTACCGTTAAAAGCCCAAGGCCTATATATGGCCCTAAATTTTGGTCCCGTCTTTGTTTGTTTCGACGTTTGACTAACCAAGTGGTAAGTCGATTTTCAAATTAGTTTCTTGCTGTGAGGTAATTCGCTATTGTCTTTTATGAACACAATGGCGTCCTGAACTTTTTTGGCTGTCTATTTTTCAAGGAGCCGTTTAGATGCCTGGAAATTCCTTTTGTTGGTGGCCGGTGACACCGAAGGAGCCCCCGTAGAGTTAAGGCAATGTCTCTTAATAGTTTTGTTGTAAATAACTTGTGTTTCCACATTCCCTGTCGAAGACAAACAATCGTTTGTAGGGTTTCAAGATATAGTTTCCGGAAACAGTTTCAAGATATAGTTTCAAGTTTAATGTGTAATTTTTGGGGTATATAGACCAAGAGTTCTACAATGGTTCCTGTTTTGTATGTGAATGTGAATTAAAACTGTAATATTTTCGTCTCCAGATGTTAAATCAATGTAAAATTTTGATATTGTTAGTTATTACTTTAGTTTTAGCTAGATAGGATCGCCGACTTTTGTACAGAGTGTTCTAAAAATTAACTGCAATTCAGATTTTATACATTTCATCAAACGTGATTTTTTTGAAAATGGAACACCCTGTATATATAAGGTGTTCCCATACATACTTATTTTGAACCGCTTTTCTTTTATAAGCGATTTTGTGAATAATGGTGGCATATCATGTCTCATTTTTTAGGTTATGTCAGATTAAGTTAGCGAAAATGGAGATTAAAAGTTATTCAAATGCGAATATTTTAAATTTGTTTTATATTCACGGCGAGTGTCAAATAATTGTTGCAAGAACCTGCAGAAGATTTGACGATCTTTTGCGAATTTGCCGCCAATGAAGGAAGAAAATTTCTCAGAATTGATGGTAACTTTTTAAATTCCCGAACTGTGCAGGCTCCAAGAATTCAATTTCTCCCTATTACTGAAAACGAAGAAAAATTAACATGCTGGCGTATTTTCATGCCTATCCTCACGCTTCGATAACAAGTACTACCAAAAATGCTTTATGCATGGCTAGAAACTAGTTACATTACAGGCTTTACAACCAGATGATCCAAAACATATAGATCTTTGCGAAATATTATTAATTCGTACACAGGACGATCCAGATTTTCTGAAAAGAATTATTTGGACTGGTTAGGCAAAATTCTCAGGCGAAGGAGTCTTTACCAGTCAAAATAATCATTTTTGGGCTGCAGAAAGTCCACACTTTATAAAAGAAAAGGGTTACAAACAAAAATTTAATTTTAATATATTTTGTTTGTTGATGGGTAGACAATTTTCAATATAAATTTATGACGAAAATTTAACTTCTGCAAAATATATTGAAATTATAAGAATGACCGTATATGACTATTTGGATAATCTACTGCTTTCGATTTGAGTAATTGTGGGTATCAACTAGATGGAGGGATATTTTTGAAGATAGGTGGATAAGACGTGAAGGACCATGGAGTTGGCCACCGTGATCTCCAGATCTTATTCCATTAGACTTTGTTTTGTGGGGTAGGATTAAAGAAATGATTTATAAAACACCAGTAGATTCAAAAGAAGATCTAGAAAACCGGGTAAGGCGCGCTTTTGAAGAACTTGATCCATCAGAAATTCAAAGAGCAACTACCTGTCATATGATGAAATGTAAGCACTTTAAACATCTGACGTATTAGGTGAGAATTCCAAAAGTTTTAATTTACTGACAAAATTGGTTCTTTTCAGAACCATAATTTATATTAAAAGAAAATCGTTTGGCAATGCGTAAGCTGTGGTTACATTATAAAAGACGTTTTAGATATTTAATGTCTATTTCTCGTATATCAGTATTAATTATTTAAAAAATCGCCTATAAATCGTTATCTTTAATGTCTATTTGTCGAATATTAATAGTAATAATTATTCATAAAATTGCTTATAAATCGAAAGCAGTTCAAAATAGGTATAGGAACACTTTATAAAATAAAATCAATTTGTCCACTCTATTTAAAAATCAAAAATGAATCAATCAAAATCACTTGATCAAATTTATAAAATCTGAATTGCAGTTAATTTTTAGGACACTCTGAATAAAAGTCGGCGCTCCTATGTTGCTAAAATTAAATTACCACATGCTGACTAAATAATATTAAAATGTTACATTAATTTGACATCTGGATAGGAAAATATTGAAATTTTAATTCACATAGTTTTGGTAAAAAAGGTAGATCTGGCAACACTGCAAACGCGAAATTATTTTTAAAAGGTAGAGCCCAGCCTCCTATGGCCATAATCAAAATTTCAAATTTATTTTTCTTTTCGTTCTCCAGATACTTCTAACGTACCATCGAGTATGGAATGCCCTGTATAGTCTGTAAGTCCATCCGATCAGTTGTTTCTTAATTACGACTTTTTTACATTTCGTGAGGCCGTCATTTTGTTTCGCCGTATTGGATTTTTACCAAAATGTTTTTATTCCATCCCCATATGACCCTTGATTTTTGACCAAAATTTGAGGTAAATCAGATAAGTACTTTTTGAGCTATGCCACGTATAGACAGAACGAAAGACAGACGGACAGACTGACGGAATAGGAGAACATTAACAGCTAAAAATTAAATGATAATCATGGTTTCTATTTATATTTTAGAAGCTAGAGAAAACAAAAGTTTTTAGTTCTTATCTGAGACGTCACGACTTGTAAAGAATTTGTAAAGAAATGGCAATTAGAAAATACAAAAATTACCATTGACTTATTTCATAGTTTAAAAAAGTGCTAAACTTTTATTAAAAATTTGGCTTATACGGGCATAACGTAAAAATTACAAATTTACTAATATGAACGAAACCTAATAACGAGGTCAGATTTGACGTCCAATAAGGAACGACGTGCCATAAGGTTAGAATATTTGTTAGGATCAACAATGGTTATGATACTAATGTGTTTGAATATGTACAAGTTCAGTTCTAACGAATTGCTTCTCAATGGTACGATAGCGTAATTGGTTAGAGCAATGGGCTAGAGATCCAGAGGTGCGGGTTCGATCCCTGCTCGTACCATAACTTTTAATGTTGACAAAATATTTGAAAAAAAAAAACTGAATAAATACTTCTATTCACAATGGTTTTATTGTGTTTCTTATTAATATTAAAAATCATTTAAAGGTGCCAAACCAATATATAAATATAAAATCATCAAATAATATAAGAAAGACTTGAGATTTTCGAAAAAAAACAAATTTATTAGTATTAGAGACAACCCTAAATAGGGTCGTACGTCTCTATTCCCAAAAGCAAAAATTCATAACGAGGAAAGTTCCGGGCACAGGAAATTTACCGATTTTTTAATGTTGTTGATCATTATAAGTTTGGTTTCAATTTCTTGTCTATTTGGTTGTAGGTATGGAGCGTGGAAAGGGTGCCTTTTAGGATATCATGTTCAAAAAGGGGTCTATTTTGACCTATAATATCCATGATTTCATTTATTACCTTATCAGTCCTGGGACATCCTGTCAATAGGCAACTTCCATATTTTTTAAACTAGTACGAAGGCATTCTATATATTAAAAAAATAATATCCCCAAAGTTTATCCATTAATTAAATGTAGATAATTGAAGTTCCGCGGCATTTACGGCATGACGTCAAGCATTTACTTACATGATCACTCAAAATGTGTTTCTTTGAACAAAAATTGACATAATAATAAATAAGTGAGCACTTGCTTTCAACAATATTTTGTTACTCTCTGAAAAACTTGTATACCAAGAGTTTTGAAAAGTATGTCTTAACTACTGTATTCGCTTTAGAGTAATGGCTTCTGTTAAATTTTATAACTAGAGGAGTTCGTATATCTTCTACGTTAAAGAGAAGTTTATCTAACACTTTGCGGAACTCTCAACTTTTCAGTAGTAACTTTTCTATGTGTGCCTTGATTGGACGGAAAAATACGTTTTATGTAAAATATATATATACAGAGTTTGTGTAACTAAAACCTAAAATAAATCCTGGCTTAGGATATACCAACCACTTTCAGAAATGTTTTATATTTCGGCTTTGTGTACTGCGAATCGAAAAAAAATAAAACAAGTTTATGATCCTAGCAAAAGCCGCCTTTAACAAACATATTTGATGGGGTATACTATACATAATACATTCCTTGTGTTTATTTGCTGTTCGTTATTTTAATACATGTGTAGAAAAATACGAGAATCATGCAGTAATTACGTTAGGCATATAACTGCATTATTATGTTTTTGTTACGAATGTATAAATATGTAGTTTAGATTGTAAATATTTAACTTGTGTTTTTATTTTAATTATTATGTAATGTATTGTTTAGTATTGTATATATGGTAAGTATTTTGAGGGTTGGCCATCTTAATGTGCGCTCTGTTTATACAGGTTTTGAATAGGTGAGTTCCTTGGTTAGTAAAAATGGGCGTTGTATCGATATATCGTAAGATCAGGGATATATCGAATAAAAATAGGTAAATAAAAAAATATGGATGATATCGATAGGTAGCGTAGTACATTGATAGTTGCGGATAACCGGATTACATATTTACAAAGATGGGGTACTTTTTTACTTTTCAAACATTTTTGTCTCCCAAGCCTCTTTTGTCGCAAATATATCGATAGCTAGCGATGAACTATGGATAGGTAGGAATACCTATCGACTCCGATTAATAAAATATATCATAATGTGCTATCGCCTGTCGATAGGTAAACTCTAATATCGCCCATTCGTACTGCTTAGTCAAGGTGGTCTTAATATCTTTGCCGTTACTGAGACATGGTTAACACATGATACCCCCAGAAGGAACTTCGCTTTTGAAAATTACCTTCTTTATTATTATTTATACCTACTAGTTGGCCTGGCAGACCTTGTTCTGCCTTCTCCGTTTCCGTCTCTCAGGAACTGTTATCGAACAACTCTAGATATTTAAAAAACTATATAAAACTCATATACACACAGCTCTTGAGAATTTTGATGATCTGTCATACTTGCTGCCCTCCGCGGACTCTGCTGTCTGTATTGGGTGGCATAAACATGAATCTTATACGTGTTACCAGGCTGGTAAGTGTGTTATTTACCGGCTATCGATTTCAGCAGGTTATAACAGAGCGTACAAGTGTTACTGCGATACAGCTACTTTACTGGATCCCATATTTGTTCTGACCATGGAATTCCTCGTGAGTTTGGGTGGCGCGGATGATGTTTCCGATGCCAACTTCGCTTTTTGTGACATTGACATAAGAATATCTAAGCTTACTCCTGAATTCATTAAATATCGAGATTTTAAAAACTTTAACCTTCACCTAGTTCAGTGAGTCGTTGCATTTGCGGCCTTGGAATAATATAATATGTGAGCAAAATATTGATAATAATTTTTGATTTATTTAATAACTATTTTATTTGATGACTATATACCGTTAAGAACCGTTCGTGTCACTGGGCCCAAGGCTCTCTGGCTTTCTGAGGGAATATGGGTAGCAATGGGGGATCGGGATCGTGCGATGGTGAAATTTAAAGCGACCAAGTCATTGGACGACCATGCATACTGTTTATAAGCATTTAAGAAACTTTACCTTAAAACTTAAAAAACAACTCTGAACCATTATAATATTAAACATAATAAACATCCATTTATTCCAGAACACCTCTTAAATGTAGAAAAAATAAACGACTACTTTTCTTCTGTTTTTTAAAATGGCAGTTGTGATGAATTAGTTGCGCATTATAATAATTTACCACCAATTGCTCTTGATTATTTTAATTTTTCATTAGTAAATTTATTTATTCACTAAATACACTACGGAATGATAATTCCAAATAGTATAAGTTGATGTTGAAATGTTCTACTTATGAATACAAACTAAAAAAAAGACGGAGAGAAGACAAAAGATAAAACAGTCTGTATATATTAAAATAAACATATAAAAATAAAATACAGTAAAATATGCAAAATCCAACTCAAGTTATTTATATAAAATATGTCTTTTTATCCCCAACAAATTAGTATTAAAGATATCACAGTCGGAATAGGACCGGTTGTAGTTGCGTAACATTCTGTCTACAAAAGTATTGAGTCGGTAATTTGTTCGGTGTGGATATTCGCAAAATAGTTGTTGCTGCCTTGTAGGTCTGGTAGGAACCAGTATTGCAACTAACCCTAAAAGTTCAGAGCAGTCGATCATATTGTTCATGAGTTTATAGAGAGAAGAGAAGCAGTGTATCATTACTTGAGAAGCAGACTTGCAAAATTCATTTTGTCCATTTTTGTAAATTTTCAGGAGAGCAAAAAAACTGCAAATTCTTTTAAAAGTAGCTGAAAACCATTAGTTTGTACTTTAAGCTTAGGAATACATTACAAATATTGGTACTACAGAAATGAAAAATGTTGACTAGAACGCAAAAAAAATTTTGGACATAATGCGGGTTGCATGTCTACCATGGACAAAATGCGTTTTGAAAATCCTTATTATGGTATTTTAATAGAGAATGGCATTACACAACAAAATAAAATAGTAATTTTACACCGATAAACATAAAATATATTTCAACTAATATATTAACTTACAAAATGCAAAAATTATTAATGAAAATTTTAATTAAGCATTATTGCAAGTCTGAAGAAAAAAAAATTGAAACAAGAAATTTAAACAAAGTTGGAGTCCTCTTCATCGGTACACTCACAGTGATAATTTTCATGTGCGGTACTCTCGTTATCATGCACCTCTTGATCCTGCGCAACCCCTTCGTTAAATATGGGGACCATCCAACTTAATTCAGGATCATCGGACCAGTTTTCTCCAGAGAGCGCTATAAGTAATTTTTTAAGGCTGTCCAATTTCTTCTTTTTAATGGTGTGTCCTAATGCTATTGCTGGAATTTTGACTTGATCAAGACGTTTACGTTTTTTTAAAAGCGTTTCGAATTTTTTTGATGGCTTATTGGATCTGTACAAAAGTTCTGTTTTTACCACCGTAGAGTTCGCAATCTTCCCTCTTTTTATGCATATTCGTTTGCATGAGCTAATCCCAGCTACCTTTTTTATACATTTTGAAGCATTTTTAATATCTGTTAATGACCAATCCGTTCCAAGTTTTTTCATTTCTCCAATTTTGGAATATATCTCCCAGTATTTTTCTGGAGTTTTTATTACACTGGTACATCGCAATATTTTTTAACACGACCAAAAATTCTGTCGGCCGTAAGATAAGAATGGCCTCTAACTGGGAATGTAAGTTCCACTCTTTTAATTGTTTGGGGGGCAAATTTATGTAACCATAACATCAGCATATGTACAATAAAGCTGTTTTTATTTTGCCCCCCACACCCATCAGCAAAAAATCTGATACAGCTTATATCTGGGGAAAATGTTTCTTTTTTTAAAAAATCGAAAATAGCTGAGGCTATTTCAGTGGCCCCTCGCCTAGCTTGATTTTCCAACCAAGAGTAGAATACCGATTTTTTACAGCTGTTGTCAGTAATGCAAAAAAAATAAAATGAAAGTTGTTGAGCATAAGAGGCTTCCTGTATAGAGACTTTTGGAAGTACTTGTACTTGCTGAAGATCAAAGCAAAATGTAATTGAGTTCTGGGGCGTTTCATTAATTAATTTATGGAACTGCGCTGCTCGAACTTTGGGTATTTTGAGTTGTGTTTGAAGCTGTTGTTTTTTATCCCGATTTTCAGCTATGCCAATTTGTGTTTCTGTTCTTACACAAAAGCCACAAACATCTGTGGCGGGGCTACCAAATCCAATGTTAAAATTATTGTTGAATATTCTGCTAAAATATTTATAATTTACTTTCAAGTTTTGATCCGAATTTTAGTTATAACATTCCCAAAGTTTGGAATTAGAGTATTCCTTTTAACTGTCTTTTAAAGTTCTTAACAGCAACACATTTATCGGTATATTTTGCTGAACGTCTATCCCCTCCCCTCTTTTCGGTAATGGCGTCCCCTGGCATAATCTTTTTGGAAATCATGTGTAATCTTCTTTGTGACACACTGTAAATGCCACGAAATAACTTGATATTTGCTACCATCGACAAATACCTGCAATAAGAACAATACATTTTAGTTTCAAAAACCAAAAAAAAAAACACGCTTTTGTAAGTAACGCACTAAAAAGTGGAAATAATGTATTTTACCTTAAAAAATGCTTTGTCCAAGAGCGTGGCGCACTTTTCGGTTAGGTTTCTTTGAGAAGCATAAAAAGCGCCACAAACTTTTGGACACAATATTTTGTAAGTAAGATACATTATGTTCTACTTTTTGGTGCGTTGCTTACAAAAGCGTGTTTTTTTTAGTTTTTTAAACTATAATTTATTTTTAACTTTTTAGTCGACAAATGACCGAAATCTAATAAAATCTAACGAAATCTAGCTAAATGCCACCAAATCTATAGATATTTTACGACACCTTGTATATAAAAATTCAATTTTTGATCTTTCTCAACATGCATTTAACAAAAAATTACAATACTGTGATATTAACTTACGGAATATTTAACCGCAAACTCATGGGCTTTCCCGTTTTCTTTACCGCCTCGACTGCGTTTTGGATTTTCAACCTGGATTAAATTTGCTAGTTCCGTATCTTGGACAACTTTATTAGGTTCTTCGAAAAACTTCTGTCGCATTCGGAGTATATCTGCTCTAGATATTTTTTGGCATTCCATATGACTATCTTTATGATTACAAACTACATCGAAATTACATAGATTTTCAACTAAATTTGAGTATCTATAGAAATAAAATTCTTGTAATTTATAATGACTCTAACTTAAAAAATAGTTGACCTACCTCACTATTTTCTTCCGTTCCTGTGACGTTGAGTTTTGTTTCCGTTTTCGGGTACCTCTATCATTATTAGAGTCACCAACAATATGTTCGTTGTTTAAACTTTCCATTATTATTTAAAAGAAAAGCCAAACCACTAAGAAATATCACCAAAATAACTTCTTTACTGCTAATGAAGCAACAAACTGAGTTTTGTCCAATGTTTACGGACAAACTGCAATTTGAAAGTCTATTGTCAGACAAAATGCATTTTGTTTGTCCAAGACATTTTCTCTATTTATTTTTAGTTGTATGGAATTCGTTTTGAACCTCTAAAACATTGCAGAATCTTAGATATACACATAAAGAAGCGAACGCCATCTAAAAATAAAAATTGAAAGTTTTGGACATAATGCACTTTGAAAGTCTGCTCCTCACCTCTCTTTTCAAGACTCTTCATTTCACACAATAATAGTCTAGTCTCTTAGGGAAGATCTGAGTAAGGAAACTGGTGTTTGAACAATAGGTACTTGATGAATCGGTTTTGAACCTTTTCCAATCTAATTTTATGGATTGAATAGCCCGGAGTCCAAATAATTGAGCAATGCTAGAACTATGACTAAGACTATGTGCTGATTGAGGGCCAATTTCTGATCGAAAATAATTCCCAAGTCTTTTATATTATTTACGGCCTCAATAGGTTTGTTGTGTACCTTATAAGTGGAGGTTATGGGATTCGCACATTTATAGAAGCTAACTGCCTTGCACTTGGATATATTGATCTTTAATAGGTTGTTAGTGCACCAGGATGCAAAAAAGTCAAGAGCAGTCTGCAGTGAGTATGCACTACCATCGACAATATTGTAAAACTTCAAGCCGTCCGCGTATAAGAGAAAGCTCCAAAGCAGGACCCAACATCATTGGCAAAGAGCAGAAACAGAACAGGTCCGATGTGCGACCCTTGAGGGACTCCAGAAGTCGCATTGATTTCTCAGCATGAACAGCCGCAGATCTGTACATACTGTCGACGCTCAGAGAGGTATGATTTGATCCACTCTAGGTAATTTTCGGTGATGCCAAATTCGGATAGTTTCTTCATCAGGAGCGGATGACAGACGCTGTCGAATGCTTTAGATAAGTCAGTGTAGATTGAGTCAACTTGGTTTCCCGCCTCTACCGGAGACAATAAAAAGTTTTGGTAAACTGCAAGGTTGGCGGTTGTTGAGCGTCCTCTATAAAATCCATGCTGTTCTGGAATTATATAATTTTTGAATGTCAATATAAGAGGTATTTGGACCTTAACCTCACGACGGGCATTAGAATAAGCTAAATAGTCTCCATGGAGACCCGATGATTTGAACCTCTTGTCAAACCATTTGGGATATTTGTCGGTTATGGTAGTTTTCTTTGGGACGACCAACTATACACCCTCAAAAAGAATCATAGAAGCGGCTTATCATCTCAGTCCGAGATACTCGTCAAAAAGAACAGTCAGTTTTCTCAATTCAGTTGCGAATAGCCTGCTTTGTCAAATTGGTACACTGAAATTGTACTTTTATTCTTCAGTCTGGACCTGTTGGAGAAGGAACTGAGTTTCAGTGGCTGGATGGTAAACATCGATGGTGAAAATTGGAAACAGGCAGAGTGAGACTGAAAGATAATTGAAGTCATCGGCGAAGATTAAGTCGAGTGTTCTGCCCAGTGAGTTCTGGACAGCGTATAACTGTCATTACTCAAGGGAAAACATAGTCTCCACATACAACTCATCAGTTACTGAAATACTTCTTGCTCTTAAGTCCGATGCACTTGATTATGATAATATCTCATTGCAGATGCAATGATGAAATATTATTGTTAATATTTGTTTGGAAAGGGGATACTTTCTAGAGGCTTCGAAGACATCGTTGGCAAGTTCCAATACAAATATTGCTGCTCCTACTTACATGGATTTGCGTCCGATAAGTCTTGTGGTACTGTCCACGATCTTGTAAAGGAATGTATATTACCAGATAAATAAATTTGTTTTAAAATATAAAATTCTGCCTAAAAATCAATCAGGATTCAGAAACTTTGGAACATCGGCAGCACTCTCTAATGTCTTGGACAACATCGCGCGGGATTTAGATACTGAATAAATGTCACCTTTAGTGCTTTAAAGTTTTTCCAAGGCCTTTGATACTATAAACCATACCTTATCATGTGTTAAGCTTCCATCAGGATTATCAGAGCTAGTCTTAAAGTGTTCCCAATGTTATCTGTCGGGAAGGCCGCAAAGTGTGGTGTCTGGATGCGCGATATCTTCTTCGAGACCAGTTACCTCAGGTGTCTCCCAGGGATCAAGTTTGGGGCCTCTTCTATTTATCATTTACACTACGGATATTCTTAAAAGCCTATGAGATATATGCTTAAAACTTAACTTAAATTAAGGTTTTTTTCCCAACAATTCCACTGTGCGGAATATCTTTTAAATGAGGAGCTTCGGAGGATATTTACTCTGCCAAAGCAGCAAAACCTTATGCTCAATCCAGACAAGTCTATTGTTGTTTGCTTTGGCAGCAAACGAGCAATGTCTGTTAAACAGGTTATTAATTTAAACATGGATAACTCGAAAATACCGACTGTTAGGACTTCAGTCACTGGCAGTATTGATCGATGATCGGTTTAAGTTTACTGAAAATGTATCTCAAAATCTTTCATGAATCTCATATTACATATTACTTTTTGAATTATTAGTGCTGTCTCAGTTTAACTACTGTAACTTTGTTTACGGAAAATTTCTGACTAACCGGGATAAGCCCCGAATACAGAGAGTTCAAAACTCATGGTTGGGGTTTGTATATAGATTAAGGAAATTTGACCATATTACTCCACAGTTTAAGGAGCTTCAATGGCTCTCGATGGATAGCAGACGAGAAGTTCATTTTTTACTTGAAATACAAAAGTAATTGAAGTACTATCAAAAGCCTCTTTTAGGACGCAAAATAAAAAAGTTTTGCTCGAGTCGCGGTGAGCGCGTAAACGGCCCACCTTATTATTATTTTTATTATAACTACGTTCATTTAATTCGAAATTGGGCATGAAATATATGTTACAAGTTTACAAAATTTGGGCAGGATCCGTGAAATTTATTCTATTTTTACCTTTTCTAAAAACTTTTGAGATATTTGAAAATTTCTGGAGGCATGGGGGTTAAATAGTACGTCTTGCCAAAATGTTTATCCTGGCGCGTCTAGATCCTCTCATAAAATCGGTTCGTATTTATAATATTTCAAGGGAGCTCAAAGTTGCCCACAGTTTGACACCCCTCATTAATCTCAAAATATAAGATTTGGAGTTCATAGTTCATTTTTTTCTTTTACTTTGTTTTTGATGATACTTTACAAGAAATATCCCAGCTGCTTTATTGTCCTATACTGTTTACCTTCACACCAGAAATTACTTATACTTAAATCCCTGAAATCGATTTCTGTTTTAATTTTGTAATTATAAGAAATAACCAATAAACTCCTAACACGTGTAACACATTATTAGCTATATAAACCACAGTAAAATTTCCTCCTCCTGGAAATTGCCGTCACTGTGTGCCAAAGCACGTATAAAATAATAGAATTGAAGTATAAAAGCATTCGAATACATATATCTTTTGGTGATTACGTTGTATTATGTTCTTAAAGAGAGTGTTTATTGTTTGAATATTCTGATACAATTTTATATACAGATATGAAACAATTTGTATTGGTGTAACTCTAGGTAACCCAAATATTCTTTAAAGTTCTATTTAAAAGGCTCAAGACAGAGTTTATAAAATTGATATATTCTGTTTTCTAGCTTCAAGCTAATTGACAATAAATATTTCATTTATACAGCATTTATAATATACATAATGCTATTTCTAGGTGTGCTTGATTCATTTTTTCGAGGCTGTTTATGATATTTTATATTTTTATGATAGATTCCCAAAGTTCTTATATACTTTCGAAGAGGACTAAAATCTTCTACGTACTGTGTCCTTTTTGTAATTAAAGTTTTCGTAAAAATGATCATAAAAATTATTCTGCATTTGTTTAATTAGGTGCATAGGTCGTACTATAGTCACAAATGTATAGAGTAATAAAATCTATTAGGTCATATGGAAAGTGACTACAGGGTGACCCAGCAATAATTTATGCCACTTCCATAGTTTGGCATTGATATCATTGCAAAATTCTTTCTTTTTATCAAGTGAAGGTAGTATAATCCGGTTTTGGGTCATTTATGCGTTTTGCCTATTGTTATGCGTTCATAAACACTTTAAATGGTACGCCAAAGGCGTGCGGTTGGATACTTTTAGAAATAATTTAAATTTGTACATAATATATATACATAAAATAATTAATATTATATATTATTATACAACAATTAAATTATAATAGGTTATATTCTTCGTCATCCGAGGAACTGTCATTAAGTCTTGACATTGCTAAGACCACACATTTTCCCCTCCTGTTTAGTCATATGCTGAACTGGTTTTCGCCAGCTCTCAGGTGTCACGTCCTTAATGGCTTGATCAACCAGTAGTTTAACATGTTTCATTTTAAATGCCATGTTTTGTCTTCCTACAAATCGTTTCACTTGCGCCTATATAAGTTCTATAGGATTTAGTTCGCAATGATATGGCGGTAAGCCCAGTTACATTATATTTTTCTCCTATATCTTCCACGGCATATTTCATAAAACGATTTTTGTGTAAATTTGCTATGGTTAGTAGTTCTTTGGGTCCAAACTCAATACCTTTGGTAGTTAGCCGATAGTTTCTTGTTTTCTTCAAGATGAAGTTGGTATCTTCTCCCTGCGCCGTGAATGATAGCTTGCGTTATCTAAAACCATTAGCGAATCAGCTGGAAGATATTTTATCATTTTATCAAAACGGTTTCCGAAAACGTCCGAATTCATGACCTCATGGTAATCTCCCATCCGGCATGACTGAAAAGTTGGCAAACTTTCTTTTAAAAATCCCTTTTCGCTTCCAATGTGTGCAATTATTAGTCTCTTCCCTTTTTCCGAAGGCACTTTAATACCGTTGACAGGCCTTCGATGAAACGCCTATGGACGACCCCGAAATTCAGATGGAATTCCCCATTTTATTACTCTTTATATTTCTGAAACATAGCATAGATTTCGAGTTGCAAAATTTAATTGTATTCATCCATTTATATATCAAATATTTTCTTAAAAATCTTTAATAATTGTAATCGTAATATCTAAAAATTTTAGGACAAAGTTTCTATATAAACTTCCTTCTATTATCTTTACACATATAATAATTAAATTTATATTTTAGATGATTACTTTTAGAAGTAGCTTTTTCAATATTACGGTCCTGTATAATAATAAAACAATTATGTTGTTATGTTTTCAACTAAGTTTTTGCTGCTTGTAAATTCTAACAGATTTAGTTCAGTATAAGAGGGTGACTTCAGGTAAACATTTGTTTTCAAAATTTTGTTTAATAAGCATTTGTGGAATGCATATATTGTTTTTCAACCTTAGACAGATCGGTAATATAAAATATCCTGCAACTACTAGTTAAGTTATAAAGTCAGTTCTACTAGATTTAGTGATAGGATTGTTTAGTGTGACTTCAGTAAACACTTGTTTCCAAAGTTTTGTTTAGTAAGCATTTGTCGAATGCATATATTGTTTTGCCATAGACAGATTGGCAATATAACCTATCTAGCAACTAAATACTTCAGTGATAAAGTTGGGCCGTCCTAAGTTTGCCTGTTCCCACTTAAGGAGTCATGATTATAAGTCAATATAGTAGTATAAATTGCAATTAGTCATCAGAAAATGTATTTGCTTATATGTTTGAATATATACCCTATCGGACAAAAGTAGAGCAACAAAGCTCCTTTTTATTCGTGTTTTTTTAATGGGTTGTGATTTTTGGCTAAGTTTAATAAAATGCTATGCTTACACTAAGAGTTATGTTTAACAACATTTTGGTGTACTTTAAATCAGTTTTAAGAATTATAAAGAATAAAGATTATAAAAATTGACGAGAATGGGGGCGACAAAAGTATAGCAACAAATTGTATTAAACAGTATTTTATTTCAACAAAAAATATTTAACAGATTTTAGAACAATAACAACTAAAAGCAATACATTTTAATAAACAATCCAATTATTATTAATTACTTGCTGACAAGGACGCTGCATTAAAGCAATTAACTTTTGAACATTTTGGGAAAATTTGTCCAAACTTCACTAATCTTATTTACCAAAGATTGTTTATTTGTAAACATTTGAGCACGAATGCGACGTTCTAATTGGTCCCAGAGATTTTCAATGGTGTCTGGGAATTGTGCAGGACACTCCAAAACTCGAACGTTATTTTCTTCAAAACCACTGTTGAACAACTTGTGAAGAGTGTTTTGGATCATTGCACTATTGGAAAATAAAACACAGTGGCATTTCCCATTCTGCATAAAGAAGCATCGTATTTTGCTTGATATCCCTATAAACAAATCGGTCCATCGTATCATTAATAAAGCGTATAGGGCCTACTCCACTGCGTTTCCCATGCTTAATTGTAGGTGTTAGTAATTAGGATTAAACCTTATATTGATTGGCCGCCTCACACGTCTCACTTCATCAGAATTAAATATTTTATAACGCGTTTCATCACTAAATAGAACTTTTTTCCAGTCATCGACAATCCAGTTTAAATGCCGTCTTGCAAATGCCAACCTTGCTATTGCTACTAAAGTACTTTGCATCTACTAATCTTATTTGAACTGTTCGTATACCAATCGTAATTTCTGGAATTTCGGCAAATAATTCTTGGTGCAAACTTCCAAGGACCATTTTGAGCAATTCTTTTGATGCGTCTGTTGGTCAATACTGTTGGTTTCTTTGGCATTCCCGATTTTGGTAACTTTTATTTTAGATACACTGTACCGAGATAACATAAACTGTCTTCAAATATTGGCTTGTTTGGTACATCTAGTTCCATTCAAAACTTTGCGTCAAGTCCTTTGAAATTGAAATTCCCTATGGCATGATTAATTTAGCACAGATTATGTTAAAAAAAAACATAAAATCAACCCCACACAACTATTTTTGCATTTTCTTTCACTAAAACCCTTCTTTTTGCATAAATTATTTAAATGTTGTACTTTTGACTGATATATATATATATATATATATATATATATATATATATATATATATATATATATATATATATATATATATATATATATATATATATATATATATATATATATATATATATATATATATATATATATATATATATATATATATATATATATATATATATATATATATATATATATATATATATATATATATATATATATATATATATATATATATATATTATATATATATAGATATATATATATATATATATATATATATATATATATATATATATATATATATATATATATATATATATATATATATATATATATATATATATATATATATATATATATATATATATATATATATATATATATATATATATATATATATATATATATATATATATATATATATATATATATATATATATATATATATATATATATATATATATATATATATATATATATATATATATATATATATATATATATATATATATATATATATATATATATATATATATATATAGATATATATATGTGTTGATTTTTACTCCTTCACGGATGGAAAAATAGAATGTGTTTTCATTCCGGGTGTACATCCGTTCACTACTGTCGTTCTGAAAAGAACAGTTTTGCTGACGTTTCGCCAAAATCACATTTGGCATTTTCGAAGCTTTCTTTCTCGCGTCCGAATAGACACTGAAGTGTTGGTGACTGCGACGCTTCCTTTTATACCCCCACTCGGGGCCGAAGGTTATATCTGCGCAGGCGTTGGTCGTTATTTATGTTTTCCGGATGGTGCTGTTGTTGTTGCGCTAATTGCGCTTGAGTTTTTGCGATTTTAGATTTGTCGATTATTGTCTTCCATACTGTTGGTAGTTTTAATGATTCGTCCCTTTTATTCAAATCACCTTGTTTTTCAATTTCTATGGCTTCTCGGATTATTCTGGTCTTATAATGTTCTATATTGGCAATCTCCCTACACCCATCGAAATTTATTTTATGGCCGGTTTCCTGATGATGTAGGAATAAAGCTGAGGTTGTTTGTCTATTTCTGATGCTGAGTTTATGCTCTTCCACTCTTGCTGATATTCGCCTGTTAGTTTGCCCTACGTACAACTCTTCACAGTCCTGGCACGGAATACTGTACACTCCGTGGTTTTCCAATTTGATTTTATCTTTTGGGTTTCCGAGTAGTTTACCTATAGTTGTTTGTGGCTTGTGTATTGTTTGTATGTTGTGTTTCCTCAGAATTCTTCCGATTCTGTCTGTTGTGCCTTTTACATATGGTAAGACTACTCGTTGCTTTCCCGGTTCATATTTTTTGTTGTTCGTTGTTCGGGAAACCTGTGCATTAATAGCTTTCTCTATGGTGCGATTTGTGTAGCCATTTTTCTTTAAAGCACTAGATATTACCTTAAGTTCGTTTTGTCTCGTCTGTGTTTCAGTTAGTCGCACGGATCTAGATATTAGAGTATTTGCCACAGCTTGAATTTGTGCTGGGTGATGATGTGATTTTTCATTTAAATATCTGTCTGTATGTGTTGGTTTTCTATACACGGTGTATTCGAAATGTCCGTTATGCAGTTTTGTAACCAAAACATCTAAAAATGGTAGTTTGTTGTTTTCCTCTAACTCTAGAGTAAATTGTATTCTGGGGTGGATTGAATTTACGTGAGTCAGAAATTTTTCGAGCTCTGTATGACCATGTTGCCATATAATAAATATGTCATCCACATAACGAATCCATAATTTGGGTTTTAAACTTGCTTTTTCAAGAGCTTCTTTCTCGAAGTATATCATAAATAAATTCGCGACTACTGGTGATAGCGAGGACCCCATTGGAGCACCATCCGTTTGTTTATACATTTGCCCGTTGAAAGAAAAATAAGTATTTTTGAGGCAATGCTCCGAGAGTTCTATTATATGTGCCTGGAAATCCTCGTTCATAGCAATCTTGTCCAATGCTTCGTCGATGGGAATACTGGGATATAACGATTTGACATCTAGGCTTGCTATGATATCGTTTTTTTCAAGGACGATATCTCGTATAATTCGAGTGAAATGCTCCGAGTTTTTAACGAATGAATCAGCTTTTTCTACAGTTGGTTGCATAATTTCAGAAAGGTATTTCTCCAGTTTTTGTAGCGGCGAATTAACAGCACTAACAATAGGTCTGATAGGCGCCCCTGGTTTGTGTATTTTTGGTAAACGATAGAGTTTAGGACATCTGCTCGACTTTTCCCTTGGTATGATTTTTTTGTTGAATTTCGGGGTTTATTGGTGAACTTTTTATTTTATTTTTAGTTGTTTTTTCTAGATACGTTGTCGGGTCCCTTGGAACAGGCCTATAACAATTGTCTTGTAGGATATCCTGCATTTTTTGTACGTAATCTTGAGTATTCATAACCACAGTTGCGTTTCCTTTATCTGCTGGAAGGATTGTGATGTCTTTATTTTTTCGAAGGTTTATTAGGGCCTTTTGTTCAGTGGCATTTAGGTTTTGTTTTGGTGTTTTACTTGATCTTAAAATTCTTGCCACCTCTTGTCGAATCTCCTCTGCTTTTGTTTCTTCGGAGGAGTCAAGGACAGCTTCTACTCCAGCTATTATTTCTTCTTTAGGGATTTCCTTGGGAGATATCGCAAAATTAAAACCCTTACTCAGTACGGATTTTTCACTTTCCGAGAGACTGTAGGATGATATATTATGTACTAATTTATCGACGTCTACTGATGATCTTTGTGGCTGACTCGACTTTCTTAGAAGATTGTCATACTTTTTCGAAAGTTTATCTGTCTTAATATTCTTATTTGATTCTGTTCGCCAAAAAGCCAAAGTTTCTATGCGATTCCACAATAAAGGGTGAATGATGTTACTTAGTTTAAGGTGTAACTTTAAAAGTTCTTTCTCTGTCTCGGCTAGTTGTTTTCTAGTTTGATGGATTTGTTCTTTTAATAACGCCTTACTAGCATTTTGAAGTATGGTGTTAGTTTTTCTAGTTTTAGTATGATAAGACAACCGTGTAAAAGTAGGAAGTAAATCGCTGTCACGACACTTAATTTGAAAGGTTAGATCACATAAAAGATTAGTTTTCTTACCTCTCAGTTTCTCATACATCTTGATTGTCTTGAAAATCTCCTCCCTGTAGAGATGTATAGTGTTGATTTTTACTCCTTCACGGATGGAAAAATACAATGTGTTTTCATTCCGGGTGTACACCCGATAGATATAGATATATATATATATATATATATATATATATATATATATATATATATATATATATATATATATATATATATAGATATATAGATATATATATATATATATATATATATATATATATATATCTATATATATATATATATCTATATAGATATATATATATAGATATATATCTATATAGATATATATAGATATATATCTATATATATATATATATATATATATATATATATAGATATATATATATATATATATATATATATATAGATATATATATATATATATATATATATATATATATATATATATATATATATATATATATATATATATATATATATATATATATATATATATATATATATATATATATATATATATATATATATATATATATATATATATATATATATATATATATATATATATATATATATATATATATATATATATATATATATATATATATATATATATATATATATATATATATATATATATATATATATATATATATATATTTTTTGACAAACTTAATTACCTGTATTTTAATCGAATCTGTGCAAGACTTTATGGCCGCACATATTCGTAGCCATACAGATGTCTGTAACAGGGTTACTCAATCCATTGTGCTTATTTTAAAGAACTCTATTCGTTTTTTTACGAGGTCTTAAGTAGTACGTGGGTTATAGCGCCGAGGTCGGTAAAAGTCATCTGTTTGTCATTAAAACGTGCCGAACGATAATTTAACTGTCATCTTCTCTTTAGAATTTATTAACAACTTAAGTATTCTGTTTACCTTTCGTTTTCTACGAGATGATATCAGCTTCAGTTGCTAGGCAGTTTTGTATTTGTGTTGCAAATAAGGTAAATAAAAAAAACGAAAACCATTTTTTTTAAATGTTTTTTATGTATTAAATATATCCCCCATTTTGATTCACTTATCTTTGAATATCCTGATAATAAAATGAGACCATCATGAAAAGTCGCCTAACTATTGTTAAAACAGCATAAAAAATCAAACTGGAATATTCAATAACCATTTAAAAATGTGTTGTTTAACTTCAAAATATCGCAGCTTTATATATTGTTAGTAAAGCTAGATTTATAAACTTATGGATATGTTGGTGTTGACGCTGATGTTGCCGTTATGAAATTAAACAAACGGGCTTTAATGCAGCCCTTTATACACGTTGCTGTCTCCATTGGTTACGGTGACGTTGGGACTTGTCTAAGGTTTTAAATTTTGCTGCTTCTGTTCGCGTTATGTTCGTAGAGAGCCAGTAAAAATTTTCCGTACATGTTAAAAGGTGCGTATTAAAATTAAATTTAGTCGACAGAAGACGGATATTTAATCTGTTTTGTTTATTTTAATCGTTGCTTTGATCGTTTGTGTTTGTTGTTTGTGTGAGGTTTTCGTTATTTAAAGCTTTTTTAAAAAACACAAAAATATTGGTTATGTATATTTTTTACCTGATATTTTTTTACAGTTTATAAATTGAGATAACGTAAATTTAACGTTGCTGAAAATCAAAAAATATACATCAATTAAAAATGTTATTTTTCCGTATTTTAAGTTCTCAATTTAATGTTTACTATTAAATACTCAGATATAACACAGATACAATATAATCCCATTACATGGAAGGGTTCGGTTTTCTTTTCTCAAATCTTAGATAAAGAAATTAATTTTGTCCACCATTTTCTAATAAATTTTGACTATTTATCAAACGGTGAAACTTTTATATTAAGAGTTATATTTTTGTATTTCCTATAATCATTACGCAGGGTTGTAAAGAGCTTTCGACAATAAAATATACATATATAGTATCATGCGTATCTAATATTTTAAATAAATTACCAAGTAACAATTTAAAAATTTTAAACATACAATTAAACATTTTCTTTCCTTTAACGCCGTTTCTTCATGTTCATAAAAAATAACAGATTCATACAAATACTTAACAAACCCAACAGAAAAACGAAATCTAAAAATAAAGTTAACATTTTTTATCTATGTTGTTCCTTGGCCTTGTTTTATTTCCGTGGAAGAGTTTTTGAGCCATTCCTTCACACTCTACGAAGAAAACGTATTTTTTACAAATATACTTAAAAAATAGTATACATGTAAAGTTCTTTAGCAATAACTACATACAGTGGGATCAGATTAAATTTGCCACCTTGTTAGCGGACTGAGCATTCAAAGAATAGGCTGAACGCATGGAAAATCAAAACATTTTCTTTTTTTTTTAATACTTCTATCACCCTATAAAACATGCAGAAATAGAAAATAAAATAAAATCACTTATTGACGATCTATTTAATATACTTTTTGCTGCCAATTTGAAATAATGGCGTTAAAAGAAAAACATCGAAATAGATGATTGTGTAGTGTAACTGTTTAAATGAATAGTAACTTCAACTGGTTTAGAGCGCACGATTGTTATTTTGGTACTATTTTCTTTGTTGCAGAGGTGCAACAAAGAAAATAGTACCAAAATAACCTTCTTTTTATCCGATTTGTACAATTCAGCAGTTCAATAATATGTACAAGGATGTAAGAATTATAGCAAGTCAAGTTCCCATAAAATCCAAGTTAAGTAAAAGTCCAAGTTAAATGAAACATATAATTAAACGAAAATGTATACATTTTAGAGATAAATGATGATGCAAAACATATTTTAAATAATAGTAATAATTAAAACCCGATAACTTCAGCATTTATTGCAACTAAAGCCAAATAGTCTTAGGAATATGATGTATTTATAACGTTTTAAAGAGACGGTGTTTTTTAAACAAATGGTTGATTTGATAACGAACTTGTGTTTCCTGGAAATGGTCCAAAACGACTTCATTTTCAAGATTCTTACATTAGATTAAAATTTGACTCCTTATAGTAAGAACACATACAGGAATACATTTTTTATGATATATTTTTGCCAGTTTTACCGACCAGTGGTGTAGAAACCAGTAAGACTGCTTTTTTTCCATTATTGGGTGATAATTTATTTGGTATTGGCATTTTTGATAATTTGATGTATGGCAAATATTCTCTGATTATTTTCGCACAAAAAAGGTATTCTTAGTTTACGTCTAGAAATCCAACCTGTTTGAGATTTTTTAATTTCAATGAAAGTGGGATGGTCTAATACCTGGAGTAGTCGATCGGGGTTGTTATATGTAATTAAAACTTTTGTTACTGGTGTAATCTGATCTGAGGCTTTGGGTATTTTAGCTTGCAATAAAAGTAATTTCTTTATATTGCTTAGAAACCAATATTAGAAAAACATTACTATTTTTTGTATGAACATTAGGTTGCATCACGTTTAAAGATATTCACCGTAATATAAATTCATATAAACATACGAACACACATTTAAAATTAATTGAAAACTGTTTTCTATTTATTTATGTTAAATATGCAACTATATTTTAGATGTGGTTGTAGTTAAATTCAGTAAGGGGCAGAAGGGGACAATTAACCAACATGAGGTCTTACATACTGTTAACAGATAAAAACTAGGGCAATAAAAAAAATGTGCCAAATAGATTTAAGTTACTGTTATATAAATAGTCGTTTCATTCCCTGTTCATGCAAATGTAAGTTTTGACAAAAACGGAACATAATAAACAAAAGAGGAATAAAGTGCATATATCAAAATGCATATAGCTGGTACATGGTTGCATTTATTGACTTAAACTAAAAGTACCAGAGAATAGGTCGCATATAAAATTGTCAAGAATTACGAAAAAAAATCGCCGATAATGGTGAAAAATTCATAATCTTATTCATTTGTACGCACGCTATTGGTCGATAATACCGAAAAAAGTCCATCATACAAAAA
>JAUTXW010002211.1:0-12500 GCA_030620095.1 Kuschelorhynchus macadamiae | reverse complement strand
TAACAAAGGGACTAAGAAATTCAGTTTTGAGAAAATCTACGGAGTGTGTTTTTTTTCGGGTTGCGCTGTTACTGGTCATTTTTACAACAGAGCCAGATTCCTAATTCTGTACTGCAACTTTTTGGTTTCTTAGAATTTTTCGATATTTTACATAATTTTACCAATAATTTCTAAACGGTACAAAATATGAAAAATTTGGTAATTACCCGGAACTTCCCTGGTTATGAATATTTCCTTTTTTTAGGAATAGTGAAAATGGGTTGTCTATTGTTGTCCTTGAGTTAACTAAAGATGTTAAAACTGCGGTATTTGCAACTACTAAAAAGTCCATTTCATAGTCAAATAGAATACAGGGTAATCTATTGAAAATATGAACTGTTTTTTTGCACGCTTTTTTGGTATTAAAAATGTACACCTATTATATAACAACTCAGTTTCGTCAATAATTTTACCACAATTGTATCCCAAACTATTTATTTCAATTGCCTGAAATATAAACATAAACCTTCTATCGTTGATGATTTTCTGTATAAAAATATTTTTCTTCTAAATACGAGAATGTTTAATATACTTAAATAAGAGACATATCCCGATCATCGCTGCGTAAATAGATAAACTAACTTGTTACTGTACAAGTATTTTCCAAACGTGTTGACTTGTTTTAACCCTGTTAGCAGTAATAAATACAGTATGAGGACATTCCGAAGTAAAATAGTTTTATATATCTTCAGGGAATAATAATTTAGTGCATAGACAGTAAACTATTAGTCTATTTGATAATAAATTTATACAATTCCTATAAATTGTAATTTAGTTTTTAATTTATTTATTATTATTATTTACATACTACAAAAAATAAAATATGTCTTTTATTATAATCCTCTATAAAATGAAGGTTCTAAACATGTTATTAGGCCGCTGTTTTGTTTTGCCATATAGGATTCGCAGTAAAAATGTATTAGTCAATCCCTGTTTAACATTTGATATTTGTGCAAAATTTCAAGTCAATTGGATAAGTAGTTTCTGATACTGAATTTTTTAATATTTCATTAAGTCGCCATTTTGTTCCCCCATAATGATTTTGCATAAAAATTTTACCAGTGTATCCCTATGTCACACTTTATTTTTGTGCAAATTTTAAAGTCAATTGGATAAGTAGTTTCTTAATGATTTTTTTATTTTGTGATGCCGCCATTTTGTTCCGCTATATTGGCTTTTTACCAAAATGTAACCATTACATCCCCTTATGACTCTTGATTTTTGACCAAAATTTCAAGTCAATGGAATAAGTAGTTTTTGAGCTATGCTGCGTACAGGCAAAATGACAGACATACCCACAGACTGATGAAAATGGGAGAAGGTTTTTCAGGGACTAGGGACCCGAAAATGAAAGATATTCCCTTTTAGGAGGCAAGTAAAAACTAAGAGAACGAAAAGTTACAGAACCGAAAGAAATTTGACCAGATTTAAAAAAATGGCTAGTGATTGTTGGAAAAGGTGTTCGGAAAGGTTAAAGGGTTAGCAACCTGGAAAAACACACTCTGTTGATTTTTTATAAAAACCCATATACGCATATTGTGGGTGTTAATTGTAGTTTAATGTGTAGCTACCAAAGGACCAAGCAAAATTCTTATGAAAATCGGCTCTCGGTCAGATTAGCTGAAACTTTGGGCAAACGTGGATGAAGTAATTTTTTTGCCCAGAGCAAAAAAATAACGGGTTATTCGCCTTAATTCCTAAAAAAGATTTTGTCTAGTGATTTTTGCTAAGTTCAGGTCGTTGCCCAATAATAAAAAAGTCATAGTGTTGTACATCAAAACACTAAAGGAGTTTTTTAGTATTCTTGGGTAAACAAGTTAGTTTTACATTTTAAATTGCGCAAATTATACGGATACCGCTAAAGTGTACCACCCTTTTATTTGATCTGTAATTTATAGAAAAAATACAAGAAACATTACGCAAAAAAATATATTTTCTATACAGTTGTATACAAGGCGATTGCTTTTTGAAATGTGGATTGAAAATAAAAATAATAAAGCTCATGGATCTCATCGATACAGCTTTCATTTTTTATTTATAGTAAATGATCAGAATACTTAAAAACAATAGCAACATTTTTTTGGGGGCTAGGGTAAAACAGATTTTGCATCAAAATACTTACTTAGGAAGAACAAGGGACGATTTATATATCTCATTGACGTATCCGTATAGATGGGGGACGATGTACCAGTGTCGTTAGCGGACCTCTATTGATATGATTTTTTTTCTTATTTTATGATGTAAATCAACTTCAGAGTTTTGGACCCGAATTAATAAACACCCTGTTGCGATTGCAAAACATTCGTAAAACCGACACGTTTCCAAGAAATTAAATATCTTGAGAAAGCTCAATATAATGAGCGAAACGTCGATTGAATTATAGTTTTACTTCTCAATAAGTTAACTTATGCCCAAGAAAATAATCAACAAAATATTTATATATGGTTAAAGAAAAGAAAAACGAGAGAAAAAAAAATATATATATATATATATATATATATATATATATATATATATATATATATATATGGTTATTGTTGTACAAAATCTCCAAAATTACTAAAAATATATGCTCATTAAAGTGAATTTAACATTAAATTTAAATCATATTTCAGCTGCTTTTGGGACCTATACGTAAATTAATATTATGCTTGAAATGTACATTTAAGGAAAATAAGAAAAAAAGCATACTTTACATTATTTATATTTAGCAATAATGAAATGATCTTCCCAGGCAGAGTGCCCAATTTTACCTGTACAGGGCGTCCATAAAGTTGAAAGAACGCTTTTATAAAGGATTTAATAATTTTAATATATAATCGGTAGAAAAATAGATAAAACCTTTTCTTGTAATGAAACTGTTCTTTTATAAATAAAAGGATCGGATTATATAGATATTTATTTATATATATATATATATATATATATATATATATATATATATATATATATATATATATATATATATATATATATATATATATATATATATATATATATATATATATATATATATATATATATATATATATATATATATATATATATATATATATATATATATATATATATATATATATATATATATATATATATATATATATATATATATATATATATATATATATATATATATATATATATATATATATATATATATATATATATATATATATATATATATATATATATATATATATATATATATATATATATATATATATATATATATATATATATATATATATATATATATATATATATATATATATATATATATATATATATATATATATATATATATATATATATATATATATATATATATATATATATATATATATATATATATATATATATATATATATATATATATATATATATATATATATATATATATATATATATATATATATATATATATATATATATATATATATATATATATATATATATATATATATATATATATATATATATATATATATATATATATATATATATATATATATATATATATATATATATATATATATATATATATATATATATATATATATATATATATATATATATATATATATATATATATATATATATATATATATATATATATATATATATATATATATATATATATATATATATATATATATATATATATATATATATATATATATATAAATATATATATATATATATATATATATATATATATATATATATATATATATATACATGTGCATGCGCACAATTACTATTTCACCAAATAAGAAGTAGTTTTTGTGTCATGTTGCGCAAAGACAGACGAAAATGGAAAAAAACCAGCAACACCTGCAAAATTGTCGAAGGGTGGTTTTTTTCTAATACAGTACTTCACTATTACGAGGGAAGTAAATATACATAATCACCTATGAACATAGAAAGATTAAAAACACTTGAACTTCGCTAAAGCTTTTTTAATGTTTCAAATTTGTGAGGCAAAGATCCCGACGATTCCTCCTGCAACCTCAGGTGAAACATCGGAAAGTAATTCCTATTTGACAAGGTTCAAGCCCAAGGATTAGTTGTTCTAGTTGACACGAGCCTATGATTGCTTCGAGTCTAATAAAAAAGTGTTTTAATAAGTTTATTTTTTTTTATTTAAGGAAAAACCCAATCAATTAAACCCTTTTTTTGAAAATAAAACTGGGACAATTTTGAATAACAATTTACGTAATTATTATGTTTATTCTGTGTGAACCATTTTAGAGCGGAACACAACAATTATTTTTTGTTTATCGTCCGATTTTGATAAACTTTTTTTTTTACTTATACAGTGCTGAAAACTATACATGTAAGACATTGTGTTAGTATTTTCTTACCAAACGAAGGCCTTCTATGTAATGTTTCTTTTGTGAACACCAGAGAGTACATAACTTAACCACTGTATTATGTAGATTAGTACTTATCCAGCCTCTTTTGGATTTTCATATTTAGTTTCTTCTGTTATTTTAGAGCAATTTTTGCGCATGAACATTCTATGTATTTTTTGCATAATGTCTAAAAAAACTAATGAAAAAATTGATTTAGTTGAATTTGAATTTTAATTTCATAGTTTACTTTATTAGAGGAAATGAATTCCTAACAGTGTGAGAATTTTAATTTAAACACAATATTTTTTATAAAATTTGAAAGTTCTTTCCCAGGTGGTGCTTAATCTAGTTTTTTTGATAAAAAACCGCCTATATGATTGCGAAATTTTCACACGAGAGATATTATACAGTAAACTTTTCTTTTTATAGAAAAAATTGAGACTCTATGTTTTTAAGATACAATCTTAAAAGTTCATCAAAATAGTATCATAAAGTAAAATCTTAGGGGGTGTCCCGTTTTCAAATATATTACAAAAATGTATTTTTTGCATAGAATGTCCAAATTGGTGTATAACTTACTCCAGTAATTTTTTTAATTCATATCGTCTCTCATAATGGCGACTTTATTCTTTGGATACGGTTTGGAGAATACATTTTAGGTAGCACCACTCTTTAAAAAATATAGGTGATGATATCGCCTTAGGCTGGTCCCCTATTAAACTTCGATGACATGTTTATCTTATTTAATTTTGTCACTAAAGTTCTGTAATTTGTTTATAATTTATTCGATATATTTATGCTTGTCAGATATATTTAAAATTTAATTACATCATGATATTTAAACATTACATGCATTTTTGCTTTGGAATTTGCATACAAGCGAATTAAATTTCCCTTTTATAGCGTAACGTTACTAAATATATTAAAAATCGTTTATCCATATCCGTTATAAATTTAGTTAAATTTGTAAATGTTAAATTTAACAATCAAACTTTATATCGATTGAAAAATCAGTACCTGGAGGTATTTATTCGACTCAAAATTGCGCCGTCAATATGGGGAACGAATTTTGTCATTTGTGAAAATTCGACTGAAAAGCGGTATCTAATTATTTCTAGATTATAAAATTGTCAAAAATTCAATGTTTAAAACTTCAAAATGGCGGCGAAAACATGGCGGATGAGTATGTCATCAGGTTCGAGAGAAAATCGGTATCTGGGAGTTTTTAAGACTGCAAATTATGGCTTTTTAGTCGACATTTAAAACTGGCGGACGAGTTTTTCATTTGTCGTAATTCAATCGAAAAATCAAGTGTTACAAGTTATAAGTAGATTCTGATTTCCTTATTAGCAAATGTGACAGAATTCGGTTTTCGTGAACCTACGCTACTTTTTAAGAACGTGCCATTAATAAAACTTTCATAGCTCTCTTGTTTTTGAAGATATAGGGTGATATTCAAAAGACGTCAATTTTGAAAATACCCCGTAACTTTCTTGTCAATTTTCAGATTTTTAATCGGAGCCCACTATTAATTTCGTTTTGATGCTTTCGACATTTAAGGCAAATTGCTTTTCCTTAATGAATTTGATATGATTCTTTTTCTAACTCATTAGTAAAAGTTATCAATAAATGTTTTAAAAATCAACGTTTTTTGAATTTCGACCTAACTCTCAAAAATGAACCGATGTTTGAACATTTTAAGTTTCACAAAAAGTAGCTAACTGCATTCCTTTACCTTTGTTATTAAAGGAGATCCCACAATCAAATCGAAAATAAAACAACCTATATTTTATTTAGAGTTATTTATTCTCCAGTTTTTTAGCGATTAATATATTAGACCTCAATTTGATTTTTTCACTGTATTTTGCATTAATTATAAATAAAATCGTTACCTGTAATTAAAATTTTTTTTACCACATATTTATTTCTAAAATCTGTTGTGAGGGAATGTTCAACTACTATACAACATTATTCACTACCTATTAACATTCTCTATAAAGTGTTCCCCCATTTTTTTAGAAAATTGAATTTACCGAGGGTTGTTTCACTAATGCAGTAGGTGTACAAAATTGTCTACAGGACCTGCAGTCTTATGTGCTAAACTCTACACTCCCACACAGTCGCGTGCAACGGACACAGTAGTATACAGTCGACTACAGTCCTACTCAATCTCACACAATCCCACACTCGCATACAGTGGTTTGCAATCTCTCACACTTACAGTCGCGTGCGCTCGATAATTGCACGTTTAGTCTGAATTTGATATTGGTTACTTCTGAAGTTATCAATAATTGAACTATACTCATAAAGACTTGCATTAATAGGTAAATGTGATAAATATTGCTCAAATGACCTCTCGAATGAAGTTAATTAAGTATGATCCGGATTAAGATAGTTCTTGCTTTAGTAGGTATTGTTTTTGCACGTACGTATTCCTTTAATTCAATAAAACCAATCAAATCAAGTTTTATCTACTTACGTGAATAATGATTAGTAGTAACATTATTTCTGTGTACATGCTTTTGACGGTAACAGGCACTGAAGCAATGCATTGTTGCCATTGTTGTATTTTTTTCTTTAATTATTGTTCTTTAAAACTTTCAGTAACATTGACAAGGTTTAGAAATAGGTAGGCCTCTATTATGCCTTACATTAATTGTCAAGTAAAAATTAATTTGTTAAAGTGATTATTTTTTAATGAAGTATGCAGGGAAATTTTAAATAAACAACTTCTTAGCTATAAATAAATACATAGATATACCAAGATTTGTAGATAATAGATAGTATGTGGGTTGTGCTATTGCAGTAGAGGAAGAATTTATTTGCGTATCATTTTTGGAAGACAAACAATTTGATTATTACCGGGGCTTTTAACTTTTGGACCATATGCATTTCAATTAAGCAGAAATGATCTACGTAAAGTAACACAAAAATGTAAATAGTTTAAATAATAAAATTTTATTGTTTTTTAAGACCCAAAAAAGAAAATAATACAATTATTTTCTGCGAAATATTAGTGTAAAGTATTTATAATAATTGTAAATGAATTATTCATTTTTATGCTGGCACAATATTAACCTATCCATTGATTTATAAATGCCTATAGAGAGCTACAATTTTATTTGAAATATGCATAATCAAGAATAATAAATATTGTCAGCGTTTGCTAAGCTTTCTACCCTATATATCTTTTGGTGAGAATGGTTACACGTAACTGGCAGATGCACATTAAACTGAAAAATGAATTATTCACCTATATTTCAGTATTGTTTACTTATTACACTACCTTATACATTCATAACCACTCCTATCCACTCAATTATATTATTGGAGAAAATTATAAATCATTTCGGGATTCTGCAATCGTTTTTAATGAAAGGCATCCTGGGTTGTTTCAGGTGGGGTTTTCGGGTACAAAAATCAATACAAAATTGAAGCGTTAAGGGAAAATGTGAAAAAACCTGAACCTCCCTCTACCTACGGCCCTGAAAAAAACCTAAATATTTCTCTCATTTGGTATATTAAAACAGTAAAACACAAAGAAATTCAAGGACTTTTTAAATTCAATAATTTATAACTAAAATTTACAACAAGAAAGAGAATATATCATTTATTTGGTGTGCCTTCCATATCTTTCGATATATTTCAAAATACCTCAAGGTGTGATAAGGGCCACTGCTCTTCGAATTTCATTCTCTAACACATCAAGGTTCTCAAATGGTCTATTGGCATAAACCTTTTGTTTTAAAAAGCCTCAGAGGAAAAAATCGAGAGGCGTCAAATCGGGCGACCTCGGCGGCCATAGATAATTCGAATACACATCTCATTTTTCACTCCCAGTGATATTTCTTCCAAAAAATCGATTATTTCACTTTCCAGAAATTGTTGGTTATTAAGTATTCCACACCATACCATACATTCATTTTCCTCGAATATTGGCATTCGATTGTAAACTGCGGATTCCTATCCGCCCACCATCGGCAATTTTGTGAAGAGACTACACCATTAGTACAAAATGTCGCCTCATCAGTGAACAGTATTTTCTTTGGAAGTGATCTATTGTCCTCCATTTCCCCTTGGATCGAAAATGAAAAACCTAGCCTCACATCATAATCCCTCTCCAATATGTCATTAATAAATTTCGGCTTGTTTAAGAGTTTCAACAAATGTTTGTAGCACCTCATAATCGTCATGTTCATTTCTGACCAACTGTTGGTGAGCTTTTTTATAATCCCAGTCTAGTGAACCACTTTCCTTAAAATGATTGTAAATTCTTGACGCCGTACTATAATGAACAGTTTTTCCAGGATGACTTTCATTAAAAATTATTGCAGCCTCCCGAAATGATTTACAATTTTCTCAGATAATAAGTACTAACTCCTCATCGTGTTAAAAAAACTTTGATCATTTTGACATTCGAAAAGTAGATGGTTATAATTATGTATTTTTTTTCCAAAGCCACCTACCCTATTTCAGGTAGAGAGCATAGGAATAGTAAAAATGGAAAACCATGTAATTTTGTTTTTTTTAGGTAGTGTGCAAGAGCCCCAAATATGAGGCTGACAATCGTACGGCAACTATAGAAATTCTCTTATGAACAGTACTTTTTTTAAGTTAATAGCTCGAAAATGAAAATAAAAAGCAACTTTTCTTAATACAATGTTTCTCTATTTTGAGAGATCATGCCACTTTACTCTTGATGAATATTTTGGAAATAAGTTTAGTCCCCCTGTAGTTTCTTTAGATGCACCAACTTTTATCGAGAACAATATTTTCTGAAAAATGAAAAAGTTTTTCATTTGTTATATACTTCACTGGACACACTGTATATGCACTCTCATAAAATCATCTGAATTCCCATGCAATCATATTGAGAATCATGCAGTCAGAAGTAAATTCATGCAACCGATCAGATTGTGGAGTTCCATGTAGTCGGTGTACAAATTTGCTAGTGAAACACCCTTCGGAAATGATATTAAAATATATAGAATATCTACCTATAGAGTTATTACCAAATAACTATATGAATACATAAACTGTCTTATATCTGTGATTGTAATTTTATTTACATATTGTATAAAAAAATAAATTATGCAATTTATTATTTTTCTCCATAATAACAATTTTTAGTTTTTTAGTTTAGTTTTATTCCGGGAAATGGAATTTTACTGTTTTTTTAAACATTCCATTAGGGCGCTATTTTGTTTCTCATAATGACTTCACACAAAAATTTGACCAGTTTGCCCGATGTCACACTTCATTTTTGTGCTAAATTTGTAGTCTATTGTAGTTTCTTCATAAAGGTTTTTTCAACATTTTATTACGTGAAAACATGTTTTTCGGTATCTGCAAATATGTCAAAGGGTGTTTTTTTCACGATTACAAAACTTCTTCCCTTACGAAGGAAGTAAAAAAATGTCCTGGTTCCTCAGGTTTGGCCTTCCAACGATGTCCTTCCTTCTGATCGAACTTCTGACTTCGAACTTACGAATTGTCAGTGGAATTAGGATTAGTTTATTTCCTTTAACCCTCTTTACTTGATAACGTTTTTTTAGCCTTTTTGATAATATTTTTTAAGCCTGCATGTAATTTTACTTGCCGATTTAAACGACTTTTTTAATTGTTCTTTGCATTTATTTTCAATTATTCTTTGTATATTTCAAGATCGCCGGAATGCTTAAAAGAAACCTAAGTATCCTTTTGCCAAAACCTTTTGAGAATTCCTTCGTTTTTTTCTCAATTATCGCGCGCATTGTGTATCCCTTTATCTTAATGGTGAAATAATGCTGTCTCAATTTTTAATGTTCCTTTGACCGAAATATGTTTCTATTATCTCGGGATACTCGCAAAGAAACGAGGGAAGGAAATTTAATCGAGATAAAATCGATGGCCGACATATATCTGAACGAAATTACTCTTTTGCGTAAGACGATTTTCTGTTCGTTTTTCTTTCATTGTCGCGTGGAAGTTCTCTGTGTCGATGGGCTGTAATGTAATTGAACGATTCTAACAAGTTGCCGTCTGGAGCTTTAAAAGGCATAAAAATATCTTTCTGGTAAATGACGTATAGATTAAAAGTTCTATATCTCCCTTAATTAAAAGGAGTTTTATTGAGAAATAGTGTCCTGGATTTTTAATTTTATAAAAATGTAAATGTCATTCTCAGCAGATGCACTAACGTTCTTTTAAAAATGTTATCTTCGTAAATCGTTTTTGTATATAGAATGGCAATCTTTGTGAACTCGAATCGGTTAGGTAATGAATATGTGATATTGTTTAAATAATATGTATTGACTTAAACTTCCTGAGATCTGTAACTATTAGTTACAGACTGGTTAGCTAAAGAAAATGTCAAAATATAAAAAAATCGGTAAACTTGCTTTAGCTGGAACTTTAAAGGTTATGAACTCTTCCTTTTATCAGAGATAGTATTTTTAATTCCGCACATAGTCATTTAGTCATGTTCCTATACAAATTGGTGTTACATTTCCAACATTTTACTTTTTTGTATAAAAGGAAAAATGCATTATACCTATGTGAGGGAACTTTCGGGTAACTGGATAAAATTGATCTGTAAACGAATCTTTATAATGAATCCTTCCTTTTGTAAAAAAAAATTAAAGCGATTGAGTTTGTATATGTACAGGGTGGTCCAATAATAGAGGACGTCGGCTGTAACTCGGGAATAATCAATGATGGAACTTAAGGAAAAAATATTTATACGTAAATCGGCCAAGAGAAATCGCTGTAAATTATTTGCAAGTTCGAAAGTTGGCCACTAGGGGAGTAACCTCAACACAAAAGTGTAAATCCCAACTTTTTCCTTCTTCTCTCCCTTCTTCAAGTGTCATGTTCAACGTTGACGACTGTCATGTTCACGACATCTCTGTATCTTTTCCGATCTTCACTGCCTCACGCCTCGCCTAATAGTAACTGGTTTCGATTCACTGCTATTCACGGTAATGGTAGCTGTTTGGTTCCAGTACAAATGCGGAATCAGCCTAATGTCTTTGTCATCTAGTTGGATGTTCTGCAGAGTTGATATCAGTTTATTGTGCTGGACGCGGTCGAAGGTTTTTCAAAATCAATAAACCACAAGTAAACAGGCCTTCCCACCTTCCAGCATCTTTGCAGAAGCGTTGGTAAACAGCGCTTCACTAGTTCCCATGCATTTTCTGAAACCAAATTGCTCCGAACCCATAGCTTCCTCGCATTTGTTGCTAATTCTTTTTTGTAAAATGTAGAAGTAGCTTGAGCACATGACTTATTAAACTGATAAGCCCATGATCTGATCATTTTTTTGCGTTCGGCTTTTTGGGCAGGGAAATGAATACAATCTGGTGGAATAAGACCAGTATCGTATACTTGGTTGAACAGCACATTCAGTTCACTTATGTTTTCATCGTTGAATAATTTCAGCCATTTGTATTTGATCTGGTCCACTTGCTGTATTGTTTTTGGCTTGTTTTATAGCTTTTTCCACGTCAGATTTTAAAATTGATGGCTCTGTCTCTGCCTTCAAGTTTGGCATGACTGCTCTGTCATCCTTAAACAGGTTTTTGATGTACCTTTCCCATTTTTCCAATACTTCTGATTCCGGTAGTGCGTGTCTTTCGTTATTTACAAGAGTCCTGACTTTATTTCGCCTGTATGATCCAGTGATTTCTTTCAATTTTCTGTGTAGGTTGACTTCGTCATGTTTTTGTTGTAGCTCTTGTATCTCGTTGCATTTTGTTTGCATCCACAGTTCTTTAGCTTCCTTGATTTTTCGTTTTATTTTTTGTTAGATTTTTTTATATTCAGTTTCATCATTGTTTTTGTGATTTGTTCTTTGTCCCATTAGTTCCATTATTTCATCCGTCATCCATTGTTGTTGTGGGTAAGAGTTTGTGCTGCTGTATTAGTGATGCCATTCTATATGTTATCCTACCTTTCCTCTATGGTTAAAACATTTGATGTTTGTGCGATGTTCTGTCGTATGTTGCGGTTCATCGTTTGTGTGAATTTGTTTCTAGTTTCAACACATTTTAACTGCTGGACATGATTTTCTGTTGAAAGACTTTTTTATACGTTTTAGTTTCAGTTGTATTTTAGAAGCAAGCAGAC
>JAUTXW010002210.1:0-40778 GCA_030620095.1 Kuschelorhynchus macadamiae | reverse complement strand
ACAAAAATACGGAAAAACTTGGGCAGCAATGAGGATTGGATCTGGGAAAATATATTTTTATACTTAAATGTACATATTTTCATTAAATTCAGGTAAGCGGTACCTGAAATATTTCGCCATTTCCTTACTTTTGTTACACACTGTATGAAAAATAATGTATGTCCTTTATTATTTTCTTCCATAGAATATTTAAAATTTTATTAGACCGCCAGGATTCGCACTAAAATATTGCAAGTCCACCCCCTGTCTCACAATTGATTAGACCGCCATTTTGTTTACCCATATTGAATGTTTACCAAAATATTACCATTCCATCCCCATATGACCTTTGATGTTTGACCAAAATTTAAAGTTAACTACTTATCCGTAGTTTTTGAGTTATGCCGCATACAGACAGAACGAGACCCACAGACTGGCTGGAAATGGGAGAATATGTTTTTCGAGGTCCAGGGATCTTAAAATTGAAAGATACTTGCAAAAATATCGGAGCGTGATTTTTTCACGATTACAATGGAAGTAAAAAGATAGGAAAGAACAGAAAATGGCACTTATAATTTGGTTAATCTATAATGTGATTTTGAGAAATATATCGTTTGGAATGGACAATTATAATCTTACTACGTTTATATAAGTTCTAAACAAACTTGCCAAAATTTTTTTAATGTTACTAAAAAGCAGATTTTTAAGAAAAAGTAGTGGCTGTATTTCGAAAACACAATAACTCAGGCAAATTTATATTAACTCTTAGTTATAAATTAAAAGCGAATAATTGACCTGCTTCAGTATGATCGTAACATTAAGGAACACCCTGTATAAAATAAAATCGTTGACAGTGCCTCGTAAATTCAGTAAACAAAAATATACTATTGTGTTAATTTAGAATTTATTTATGTGAATTCGCATAAATATAAAGCCTAGTATTTGATTTATTTATATCATGACGTGTTTATTGTTGCAGGCGTTGGATTCAATCGATCTATTGTTGGAAACACTGTTTTTATAAAGTGCTATTTTGTTTTCTATTCAGTAAAATCTTGACTGTAAATTTTGTTCACCATAAACTAAAGACGCTTACGCAAACAGGAGAAAATTATAACTTGTCGTCCATCAAACACTCAAAGGCTGACATTTCAACGTAATTCGATATAAAGTTTCAAAAAAAGCGGTTTTCAATACAAAAAAAATGCGTTTTGGCAAACACAGTCCGGGCCCTTTGTCCCCGTATATGTACATAAATAGTTTTCCCGACTTAAGCTTTCTATAGAAGTAACATGAGGTGTTTTAGAATTTCCTGATAACATTTGTTTCTGAAAAGAAAATAAAAATCTAAATATTTTCGCTTTTAAAAGCTGTTTCACATTCCTAAGACTGCCCTGTGAAGACTGAAAAATGTATATACGAAAAATGACAAATTTAGCAACTGAAAAAATAAAATTTTAAATTTGTTTTTAGAGTTTATTTCACCACCTAAGAATAAGCCTAAATAAAGAAAAAAAATATTTTATAATCAAAATAAATAAATCAAATACAAATACAAATTATTACTGTTTTTAAGAGACTGTTTTAATGCCCTAATGACCAATATAGTGGAAAAATAAATATTTTATATACACAAAGATAAAAGGACACGCACATTTCTTATGGAAAATAGCTTTCAGTCAATTTCCCTGAAAATTTGATATGTTGTAGTCCTCGACCTCTTGATCAAAAGCTCTCAGGCGCCCACCCCACAATTCTGCAGCTAGTTTTTAATACACAGGGTGTCAAAGTTGGAATTTTGTATTTTCCATATTTTATACAAGTTTTTTATTTTAAATATTTAATATGCATTCAAATAAGGCAGGTGCTTAGAATATTTTTGATTAGAAGCTAAGGTATATTTTAGTTAGTTATCAAAATTAAATGAAAATTAAAGAATTGCCACGAATATATTGGTAAATTGCTGATATTAGTGTGGCCATGTTTTACATTACATTATCTGAAAATCTAGATCTAATCAGTTTATAGCTGAAATATTTAAATAGCTAGTAAAATTATTATAATAATATAAATGGAGATATATACAAGGTGTTTCATAAAATTCTAGACAAACTATGCGATTATGATGCAGTCACATTTGACCTGAATTTTTCATAAAAACCCCTCAAATTATGTATAATTCTAGTATATGGCAGGTATATTGATAAATAGTTGGCGTTTTTCCTCTATAACTTCAGTATTATTGATCATATTAGTTATTAATATAATACATTGAATTTTATTTAAAATAAGAACACCCTGTGAATAGAAAAAAATACAATATTTAGCGTTTACGCTCATATGAACATTTTAATTAGGGATCACATGAGGAACAAATTTAGTTTTGAAAGTTTTTAATCTTCATACATTTGCGAATGGGGACTATTTTAAAGTGGGTAATTTCAATGTGCCCATATTTGGGAGATTAGGAGTACACAAAACGGCTTATCAAAAATCTGCTACTCAACCCATGATTTCTTTTTTTAAATCGGGACCGCCGTCATTTTAAAATGTTTGATTACGAAACACACGTACGTTAAAAACAGCATTTAGTCTGTTATTAAGCATATTGTAGTTTTTTTATCTAGTTCAAAGAATAAAAGAGGAACCTATTCAAGAGGCACAATGCATATGTAAATAACTATAAGAAGATTATTAATAAATTATTGATGTACGCAGCTAGCCATTAATTATTGCAACAGAGTTTTGCGTTACAGTCCACACCTATTTCACAGCTTTTCTCTATTGTAAATGGAATATTACAAACCTAGGGTACTGTATTGATAATTTATATTATTGAAATTGATAGAACAAAAAGAAGTCAAACATTTATCAAACCTCTTGTTTATTACACTTTGAGGAATTACTATAAAAAATCAAATCTGACGTAACAGTAATCGCGTAGTCTGTCTAGAATTTTATGAAACACCCTGTATCATTTTATTTTCAATTATATTATTAAAGATATATTTACTGATTTTATTCGTTTAATAGTTAAAATGTGTCAATTTCACTCGTAACTATAAACTGATTAAATTTAAATTTTCAGATAATGGAATATGTTACAAAATGTTCGATACAATTCTTTAATTTGCATTTACTTTTGATAAACATATCACAATTTTTTTTGTTTTAGCGTAATAGAGCTTTTACTAAAAACTTTAATCTTAGTGTTTTAGGTGCAGTCGAATATAAAACAAAAACAAACGGTTTTAGGAATACAGGTTCGCCAATAAAAGTATATTTTTGCTTATACATACATTAGCTTCTAAACAAAGATATTTTAGGCGACTGAATTTTTTGAATGCATATTGATATTTATACCAGTTTCATAATATAATTTTTAACACTTCGCCAGTCCGGCATTTTGTTCCGCCATAATGGATATTTACCAAAATGTTACCAGTTCATCCCTATAAGATCTTTAAGTTTTAAAGAAAATTTGAAGTCAATCGGGTACGTAGTTTATTAATTATATCCCAATTTGACCTACAACACACTGACGGAATTGAGAAAACATGTTTTTGGGCATCTAGAAACGCTAAAACTTGAAGCTACGTAAAACGTTGGAAGGGATTTTTTCTCCCGATAACAAGCATTTTATTTGGCCCCCATTTTGTATTCCATCTTAAAGTCGTACCACAATTTTATCACTTCATCTCATTATCACACAATTTGAAATCAATCTAATAAGCAGTTTTTTCATGAAGATTTTTTTAAATATTTTACTAAGCCGCCATTTTATTTCACCATCTTGGATTCCTACCAAAATTTTACCAGTTAATTTCTACGTAATACTTGATTTTTGTGCAAAATTTCAGAGAATTTGGGTAATTAGATTTTTTAGTAATACTTTTTTAACATTTCACCAGGCCACCATTTTGTTTCGCCATCTTGGATTCATACCAAAATAATAATCAGTTGATTCCTACGTGTAATACTTGATTTTTGTGCAAAATCTCATTAAACTGGATAAGTAGTTTCTTAGAAATATTTTTTTTGACATTTCACCAGGCCGCCATTTAGTTCCACCATATTGGATTTTTACCACCCTTCTGACCCTTGCTCTTTGACCAAAATTTGTCAATAGGATTACTAATTTTTAAGCTATGCCGCGAACCCACGGAACCCTAAAACGTGAAGATCTGTAAAAAATGGGAGGGCGATTTTTTCACGATTACAATACTTCCCTTTTACGAGGGAAGTAAATGGATAAAATAAGTTTTGGATAAAATATGATAAATGCAAAATTCCGACTTTGACATTAGATATAAGGAAGATTAGCCGCAAGATTAAGTTGTGACTAAGAAAGCTTTGGATCAGGAGGTTGAGAAGTATATCCAACTGAAAAATTGACTGAAGGTCATTTTCATAAAATATTTTTAGGACGATAGGGTTTTTGAATTAAAAATGTGTTTATCGCCTAGGGCTATTACAAAGTAGAGAACGTTCTAATATACAAAGGATAAAGGGGAATTTTAAATATTTCACCACTTTTTATACAAGCGAAACCTTTTAAGATAGATTTTTTTCATTTTCAGGCCTAACTCCCTACGGCTAAATGCTTTTGATTTTCATCGACCTTGAGTTACCCTGTAAGATGAAGCAATTGGATGTATTTCACCGATTTTGAAAAAAAACACTTCAAATAGATTTTCTTACGTTTTCAGATGTTTGTCCCAACCGCTTAGGGCTCTGGATAGCGCAAAAATGTTTTTATATACAAAAAGATAAATTAAATTTGATTTTTTTCACCGTTTTATGAAAACATCAACGCTTTTTAATTAGAAAATATTTTCGTTTCCAGAGGGCTGTTTGATATAGTCAAAAGCAGTGTTATCTTGCGGGTCATACGATTTACCAACGACAAACTTTTTAAGTTTGTTTTTCTTTTATTACCTGTAATCATATCCTCCGCATAAAGTCCGGAAGATGAATTAGATAGACCTATGATATTTTCATATGAAAAAAGAGGATAAACATATGAAAACAATTTTCGGGTTTTTTGCATCCACAAGCCAAAAAAAAATGGTATTAAATCTCTCTGTATAATAATATTAAGCTCTGGGAATCGGTATAAGGACTGAGCAGAAAATTGTGCATGAAAAAAAGCATAATTAATTTACTACCGAAGAAGATTAAGAAATGTACACGAAAAAAGCCAAAGACAGAAGACTTAAGTGACAATGTAAAAATGGATGTTTGTAATGCAATTTACGATTTATACACGTCAAAAACCAATATAACACTTCAAGTTTTAAAAGAAGCTTTAAAAAATCGAGGCATATTGGAAATTGGACTAAAATCGTTGTCAAAATTAATAAAAATGTTGGGTTGTCGATATAAAAAGAACTGTAATCGAAGATTTTTATGCGAGTTGCCACATATAGCAAGTCAGCGTATCCAGTTTTTAAAGAAATACACGGAAAATGTTAATTCAAAATTCAGAAAAGTGGTATTTCTAGACGAAACTTGGATATTTTCTAATGGAAGTGCTTCGAAATCTTGGCTGGACGAGTCTGTAAAAAGTGTCAAGAGAAAAAAGGGATGTGGGACGGGAAAACGGTTCATCATTTTGCATGCAGGTTCTTCAACAGGATTTCTCCCAGGTGCAAGTTTACTGTTTTCTTCAACATTCAAAAGTATGAGCTCTTTGAAAAGTGGTTAAAAGAACAACTGATTCCAAATTTAGATGCTTCATCTTTAATTATTCTGGACAATGCATCTCATCATTTAAGAATCTTAAATAACCAACCTACTTCATCTTGGAAGAAAAGTGATATTTATGACTGGCTAATAAAAGAAAAACAAAATCCTTTACCCAATATGGTGAAACTAGAACTTTTTTACTGGCAGAATCTATTAAAAAACCAACAATATATGCCGTAGATAAAATATTACGGAAAAATGGACATGAGGTTTTACGACTGCCGCCATACCATTGCCAGTTTAACGCAATAAAATTAATATGGGCTTGGGCAAAATCATACTACGAAGAACACGTGAATGATGGTCTTACATCAGATGAACTGCAAATTGTTTGGCAAGATTCATTAAATTATATTACGAAATCTGTGGAACATACGGAGAAATTAATATGGAATCGATGGAATCGAGAACGAGTTCTAGATGTCGAAACAGCACCAATGATCATTGCGCCATCTAAGGACGACTCAGAAGACTTTTTAAGAGATGATGATATTTTTTAGTCTATGATATTAAAAAGTTTCTGAAGGATTATATTAGTCTTTGACGTGTATAAATCATAAATTGCATTATCAATATCCATTTTGCATTGTAACTTAAGTCTTTTGCTTTTGGATTTTTTCGGTACATTTCTAAATCTTCCTCGGAAATAAATTATGTTTTTTCTCATACACAAGTTTCTGTACATTCCTTATACCGATTCTCAGAGCTTTTGCCGCCGGATTTTGACACCATTTTTTTGCTTATTTCTTTAGTACATTTTGTAAGCAATAAATAAATAATTATAGAATACTCGTTCCAATTTTAAAGCGTGTTTTTCTTTTACTAATTATAAGACAAAATTTAAAGTCGATATATAAAAGTCGGTAAAATCGCTTTTTCCAGAAACTCGGGGCTAACAAAATACCGGCCATATATATATATATATACATATATATATATATATATATATATATATATATATATATGTATATATATATATATATATATATATATATATGTATATATATATATGTATATATATATATATATATATATATATATATATATGTATATATATATATATAAATATATATATATATATATATATATATATATATATATATATATATATATATATATATATATATATATATATATATGTATATATATATATATATATATATATATATATATAGCCTGTATTTTTCGCATGCACTGCACCTTAATTTTAGACTGAAATTTGAAGAAATCGGATAAGTAGTTTTTTAGCTATACCGCGAACAGACAGACTGACGGACAGATATACCTACAGACAGACAGAATTGAGAAAACATGTTTTCCGGCATCTAGTACTCTTAAACGTTAAGATCTGAAAAAATATTACGAGGGAAGTAATAACTAATTATCTTGTGTTTTGAACAAAAGTGTATAATATTTTTGCAAAATAAATTTTTTTTATTAAAATACAAAAACAAAAGTTTTCTTTTCTTTGCACAGGGGTGGCCCGCATTTAAATAAAAGACACTGTATAAGTGGTTAGATTTTTAGGTCAAACGGGGCTCATAATTTTTGTGATCGAAAAAAAATCTCACTTTCATTAGTCTCTCTCTCTGGCCGTATAAACAGAAAATATCCTGATTGTTCCACTGATTCGAACCGCCTTCCGACTTTATTAGGGCGCTTTCGTCTATTTTTGTTTTTGCCAACCAAAAAATTTGAACCAAATACATATTTAGCGAATTTTCTTATTTAGTCCCTCGGCATTTAATATATAAAATAATATTAAGTAGCTATCTTAATAATATCGCGTAATATAATAAAAAAAACTATTTTCTTTCTCCCTGTATATTTGTAAATAGCCCATCGAGATTTAATAGCTCGATAAAAGAATCACACAACATTTTGGTACTACTGTGTTTTCTGATTTGATTCATAATAAGACCGCATTCGACCATACCTTAAAGATTATCTTGTATAGTAAAAAATATTTATTATACAAAAAAATAAGAAATTTGACATGTTTCATCGTTTTTCGATATATTGTATTTTTTTTATAAATATATATAATCAAATATCTATGTCAAAAATGTTTCCAACTTTTTTATGTCAAGACATTTACCTCAACTATTTCCATTTGCAATTTGACTGTAATGTGGGTGCTCAAAATATTTTTTTGTTCATCTATACCCTTAAAATATTTACGATCCACGCCCCTGATACTTAAAATCTAATATCTGCGAGACATGGACCTAGACAATTTTTGGTGTACATTTGAAACGAATCGGTTGAACCATGCCCAAAATTTTGTTCACACATACATCCGCAGAGACATAATTTGTTATTTTGTAAAAATATGTTTTGGACTCGACAAACGCAACTACCATTTTTCAAAATGTTTATGATAACGATACTAATGCTTGGGCTATTATCCGTATATATCGGAAGTAACATATCAAGTTAGTTATTTCAATTCTTAAATTTCGATTTTTTATTGCATTTTTGGATTCTACCTAAAATTCTAAAAATGTTTATTTTTCACATCGTATACCTAAAATGATCAGTGTTCGAATAAACAAACTTTCCCAAAAAAAAAATTATTATGATGGTCGTATATGGTCAAAACTGAAATAAAATATTGTTTTTCACTTTTTAGTGAAGTTGATTTTAAATTTTCATTCACCTATTATGTATATGTTATCTAAATGAGCCCAAGCAATATGTCCTGATTAATAATGAAAAATCCAAAGTGGAGATTGTCTCTTGAGGCGTGCCACAGGGCTGGGTCTTGGACCAATCCTCTTCTTAATCTACATAAATGATTTGGAGAGGGCTGTTCCGAGGGCTGGCCGTGTGTTGTTTGCGGACGACACAACCCTACTGAGGAGTAATGATGATTGTCCCAAAAATTGGAACAGGGTGTGAGGGACACACAATCGAGAGCCAATGAATGGTTTTTAACAAATAGCTTGTGCTTGAATAATGCCAAAACTGCTAATGTAATCTTCACTAAAAAAAACCGAAATAAATGTTAATTCTGAAGCAGCAAAATTGCTAGAAGTAACTCTTGATAGTCAGCTGACCTGGAGTAATCACGTTGACGAGATTTCTAAACAAAATGAAAACATATTTGTCATAAAGAATCTGAAAAATATAACAGATAAAAATGTAATCATGTCAGCGTATTACTTCCTTATAATGTCTCATATTACTTATGCTATAATGAGCTCGAGTCACTCTGCGCGTATGAGTAGAATATTCAAAGTGCAAGAAAAGTCATTCGTGTGATTTTTGGTTGTTCCTATAGGGAAGAGGTTAGAAAAAAAATCAAAAGAAAACAAAATTATGACCGAGCCATGCTTATATATCTATCATACTTTACTAGCCACACATAAAGAATACCCTAATTATATCCAAAATAATGATGTACACAATCATAACGCAAGAGGATCGGCTAGCATTAGAATTAAGTATCTTAGACTTGGGCAAGTCGCTACAGCCTGAATCATTCGGTCCTGAGTTCCTAAATCACATGCCGTCTGGCTTTGAAAACGGAATCATAATACATTTAAACTATGCATAAAATCATTCTTAAGAGGGAAACCAATTCTATATCATAAACGAAAACTTATTCGACACAAGCTATAGAAGTTTGGACTGAGATATATGAACCCTGTGTGGTCACCATTTTCCATTTGCCACGATATCCTTTCTACATTTTAACTGTATTGATGTTAGTTTTTAATTGTTTTAATTGTTCTATTTTACTATTCTGAAAGAGAAAATGTATTATTGTTGAAATGTGTACTTATAATATGTTTATCGTGTGGTGTCACTCACACTCACAACAATATTATAATTATTAGGGAAATGATAATAGTCATTTATTGTATCTACTGTCACGACAATGTAAATTTTTATATTACGTAATATATGATTTGATTTGGGATTACAATAAAACTGACAATTTTTCTATCATTCAGTTTTATTAAACATGAATTATTTTGGAGGGTTGCTATTTTATTTTATATATTATATTATTGTAAATAGCTGGGTCGCGATTTAAAAGATTTTTATTTATATGAGTAACCTACCATTATATCTTCGCTAAATCGCCGAATTTTAATTTTTTGTTAAATATTTACGTAACCAATATAAATAATCTATCGAACTTGATTTGATTTTTCAATACACATTTCAACACACAAAAATTAAATTATTCAATTTGTAAGCTAACAGCTAATTCAATAAAAAATAATATATTGTTGAAAAACTTTCTTTGAATAAATTGGTGTTACTATTCGTAAGGGTATACAAAAATAATTTAATTTTGCCCTCTATAATCAAAAATATTACTCTGTATCTCAAAAATAGCTTTGTTAGTCTGAACGTAGGAAAATTACACATTCCTCGTGGGGCTAAGTTTCACATTAAAAATGGTTGAGATTCACTGAAGACCACACCGATATCCTTAATATTGGGGGATGGGGAGGCTCGGAAGGAAATACTGCCAAAAAAAAGATGTCTTTTGTTTTTTTTATCTACGAGCATATCAGAAGGCCGAAGGCCTAAGTACTAGGTACTAGGATGCTTTAAGTAAAGAAAGGGAAAGTATATTGATGCGGGATTTTAAAAACTTGCAACTAAGGAGAAGAACACCATACATAATATGGACACTGGAAATAACGGAGCGAATAAAGTGATGCATGTGGGTCGATGCTCGTGTCTCACTGGGGAGGAATGACTAAGGAAGGCATAATGGATAAAAATTCTTCAGAATAGATTTCGTGGTAGTACCTATAATACAGAGACAGATCGCCCACATTTCGACAAAGCTCTAGTGATGTAAGCTTCCTTGTGATGTTACGAATTAAAGTATGGGCAGCTCCCCTTATATGCGAACAATACTCAATGCTGGGTCTGATTTGCGAAGTGTTTACAAGTTGACAGAAGAAAAGTATATTCGAGCTCAGAAAGGAAAACCCAATTTCTTCTCTGCTATAGCAATTAAAATGATGTGATTATGCCGGCGAAAATCTGTCTGAAAAGTGATACAAATTAAGCTAAAGGAATCTTTGTTTCAAGCATTTGAATATTCATTTGAATAGTATGGGAATTGGGAGATAATTTTTGAGATAGTAAACATGATTGGTGTGTTAGTGGCGCTAAACTGGACAAGCTTCTTTGCTCCTCTTTCTACGACTTTAATAAAGTTCGTCGGTTGGAGTGTACTATCATCAGCATAGCTGAGAATAGGATTGCTGGTAGAAGAAAGCAGATCATTGATGTGCAAGAAGAATAACTTAGTGTCAACACTGAACCCTGTGGAACACATGCGTTGATATATAAATACTTCTGTTTGAAAGAAACTGTTTGAAAGTAAATTGTCAATCCAAGTACGTTTTGGTGGAAGACCATAGGATATAAATAAGATAGGTTGTTATGAAGAACGATGCCAGACTTGATCAAGTACTTTGGATATGACGAGGGCAATAATTTAATAAGTAGAATTCGATGGACTTGTTCCAATTGTGAGTTACAAATGTAACTGAAGGTTTCTGTTCAATCCAAGTACAAGTACAACGTGTTGGTAGAAGACCATAAGCAGATAGGTTATTATGAAGAACGTGATGTCAGACCTGATCAAGTACTTTGGATATGACCAGGGCAATAATTTAATAGCTGGAATTCGATGGACTTGTTCCAGTTGTGAGTTACGAAGGTAACTGTGGACCTTTGGTGGCGGAAACCGCATTGCCTGTCATGAATAAGTTTATGCCTTTCAAAAGTCAGTATTGATATACTTCTTTATTGCCTTGCTCAAAACTGGGGATAGGAATATGGGTTTGCAGCTAGAAGAAAAAGTTTCGGATTTCTTTTTGTGAACAGGCTGTACACGAGAGGATTTCCAGCATTTGGAAAGAACAACCTGGTAAAGACAGTGGCCAGTTCAGAAGCGCACTTTTTTAGAACTATGGCCGAAATACTATTAGGGAAAGAGTTCTTTTTGGTATTAAGTATTTTGAGAATATGTTGTACATTTTTAACCCTGAAGGTATTTCGTGCATATCGTATGACAAAGCTGGTAGTGATGAAAGTAGAAAGTGAAGAGGAACTAAACTAGAATTTGCGACGAATTGTTTTGCAAAAACTCAGCTTTTGTTTTACACGTGGAGATGATTTATTCACTAGAACTTAAAAGTGGAAAGGAGCTTTTGCAGAAATTTTAATTAATGTTTTTGACAAACGACCAAAAGGATTAGCTACCATTATGGAAACAAAGAACTTTGTCTTTTATTCGTATTCTAAAGGAATCTTTAAACGAATTACGAAGTTTCGAGTCCCCCTCCGCCTTCCCTTAGTGACGCCCCTGGAAGACCAATTTTAATTAATTTTATGCCTCCTTCTTTGTATATTACATAACTATTATGTCTGAATATCACTGTTGTATCACCGCTCCGACAGCAACCTGATCATTGATCATATCTAAACTTAGAAAACCCTAGCGAGTCAAGAAGCGCTACACATTTCGCTTATTAATTATTCTTTCTTCTCACTTATGTATTACATGAGACAGCAAAACTGCTTACTATTTATTTGCCATTCTTGCAGCAACCTTGCCTTTCTTTAAGCCTTTCAATCCGCACCGGCCACCGGCTAATATTGTTTTCAAATACGTAATGAAACGCATAATACAACATACATCTGTTTGACTGCATATGGTTTTTACTCTCTTATAACTGATCAATTAACGAAAAAATAATAGATAGACATATTTAGTATAAATAAGGCGTATAATTTAAATAAGCTTGTCCATAACATATCAGGACATTAAGCGTTTTTATTGTGTAATAATTTGCATTTACTAACCTAGGAGAAATTCATGTTTATTAAATACCCGTATCTGTAATTATTATTTAATGGTACATGTTCCAAATCTTATTTTAACTCTGTTATATATAATTCAAAATTATTGATTCCCATACCAGCATTGGGTAGACAGGATCCTTTTGCCGAAACGAATTTTTGGTTTTAATGCTAGCTGCCAAACTAATCCCAAAATAAACGCCTATTAAACTGAAATTTAGCAATTACTAACTATTAAAAAGAAGCCCATTTTGTGGTCAAATAAAATACAGAGAAATGTATTAAAAATATAAATTATTTTTGCATACTTTCTTGTAACATCCTATACAGGGTGTTCCTATCTAAATAATAGAGTTATATCCCAAACGTCGCTGCGCAAATACTGGCTGGTTGTTGTATAAATACTTCCCAGTCGAGTTGCACAATAAATTTTCAAAAGAAAGATAAAGGTAACTTGTTTTTAGGGTCCTATTTAACAATAAGTACAATATGAGGACGTTTTGAAATAAAATAGTTTTACATATCTTAAGGTAACAATAATTTATAAAATATAATATAATAAATTGTTAGATCTAACATCTGATGAAGCCACAGTGTTGGCGAAACAATTGCCATGTATTGTATTCTTAACAAGTGTTTTCGTTTACTTAGTTAAAGAAATATTGTTGACTTAGAACTTTTCTACCAAATCATTAATATGCGAGTTACCTGACCTGTGTGTTACCAAGATTTTTTTCTTTCCAACGACCTGAAAAAAACCATGAGAATCTCGGGGACAATTTTATTATTTATGCCGCCCCTTATGTATAGTTTATTATTTCTTATTGTGTGAAATTAAATTTGGGGTATAAAAAATAGTAGCAATTTTTTACTCACAAAGGGAGCTGTGGATGGACAAAAATTACTTAAAATTGGTTTAATATTTTTGCGAAATATTTTGTTGTTGGAAATAATCATTAAGCTATATCGTTGCCTCTATTTAGAACCTACTAAATTAAAAAACAATATATTTTTTGATGTGTAACATGTCAGAGACAATTAGAGATACCATTCAAGTAGAAACGTTGTAAATATATAAAGAATAAAGTATGTTCATTTAATGAACATACATTGACTACCACTTCTTAAGAAAACGTCTAAAGGGATTGTCTTGCGCTTCCCGATATAAATATGTCTCAGCTGGCAGTTGGCTCATTGCTTTTGAAAATTCAGATCTGACCAGTTCACGCAGATTTGGAATTCTTCCTATATCAGAATTATTATTCCCCAGAAATTCTTATTTTAAATACCTGCCAACTTAAAATAGTTTAATTAAGACTTCAGCTACAAACCATTAACATTGTGAGTTCCGTAACTTGTGTGTTATCATAATTGTTTTCCTTCTACCGACCTAGAAAATCCGAAAAAAAAATGAAAAATCCATCTAATCAGCAATACTGTTACAAAATACCACCGGCGGTCAGCTGTCAAGTGCTTATCACTAAATATTACGTAAATTCATCCCATAAAATTAAGCGAATTTCGAGGAAACAGATGAATAAATAATTTTTTACATACTACTTAGAGATTACTGAAACAAATGTCCAATTATAAATTAATATTTACCCAAACTACTTCCCAGTCTTAAACCTAGAATGTAAGAAACAGACTAAATTGATATCCTTTGAGGTAACTTGGGTGATTGATCTAGTAACAAACAAGGCCAAATATCTAAAAGTCAATATGCAATAGATCAGGCAAACCTGGATGAACTACCTAAAAACTAAACTAAATAATATGGATGTAATCAAATATCATATCGTAATAATCAATATTTAAATTATAATTAATTTAAATATTAGTACAATTCTCCTAAGAAATTTCTATTTAAAGGGATATTGTTCACTTAGAATTTAAATTTTACAAAATCATTACTACGTAAGTTACATGGCCAAGTTGAAAAACCCGCAAAAACAAATAAAAAAATGAGGGCGTTATCCTGCTATAAATATGATAGCTATCAACCTCGGGGAGAATTATCTATGCCTCCCCCTATGTACATTTTTAATTTCATATTTTGTGAAATTAATTTTTGGGGTATAAAGAAGAGTAGCAATTTTTTCCTCACGAAGAGAGCTGTTAATACCTCAAGAAATATTTTGTTGTTGATAATAAATCACTAAGCTATATCTTTGTCCCTATTTAGAACCTACTAAATTAAAAAAACAATATATTTTTTGATCTCCAACATGCAGTGGTTTATACAACATGCGGGTTTTGAGGCGATGAATATTTTCAACAACCAAAAAAAAAAACAGAAGAGGAAAGAATAAAAAATTCATCCAAACAGCAATACGGATGTCTTGTCCCCAAACATTACTCCGGTGAACTTAATATATAATATTGATTTCATTTACGGTTTCCGAAGAGGAATTATGATGTCATCAACTTAAAAATCCAGAGTATAAGTTTGACCAGATTTGTTTCAGAATTGTTGCGGTGTTGATTTTATAATCAACACTATGAAATCGTTGACTTACATTATACCAAAAAGAAAAGAAAACAATAGATTTCCGGCATATTTTACTAATAATACAATTAAATTTATCGAACTTAAAAATAAACTACATAAAACATGGAAACAAACTAAACACATAAGAGATTATCAATTGTTTTGTAACCTTAGGCGCTTTTTTAAAACCTTTATCCGTAGGCATCATGCTACTTATCTGAACTCAATTCAAGACGATATACCAGCCAACTCAAAAACATGTTGACACTTTGTGTCGATCAAAAATCGTAACAGTAAGAGACCTAATATAATGCATCTTGATGAAGAATCAACCGACCTGAATTATATTTCAAATTATAGGCCTATTTGTAGATTAAACATTTTGGTAATTATACATAAGCACATGATAAGTATTATAGGAGCAACATGGTTTTTTTCCTAAACGATCCGTAGACTGTTAGTATACTTTAACTAATCTATTGCAGTATACTAACTTCATTTTAAACTCTCTGAACTCGCAAGTGCACGTGGACTCCGTGTACACCGACTTTAGTAATGCATTTGACAAAATGAATCTTAACATCTTAATATCTAACCTCTCTAGGGTTGATGTTCATGGAGAGCTGCTTCGTTGGTTGACTTCATCTGTGTGTAATAGAAGACAACTGGTTGTAGTCAGTGGACATAAATCTGAATTTTATGTGGTAACCTCGGGGGTGTCCCAACGGTCCCACTTGGTCCCCGTACTGTTTCTAATACATTTAAATGATATAAATGAATGTTTCAAGTGCAGTAACTTCTCCTTATACTTAGATGATCTAACAATTCGTTTGGGTATAAAAACTCTAGGCGATTGTCTTCTACTTCAGAGCAGGGCTGCCAAAGTTGCTACTTTAGTTGTAGATCTACTTTCATACATTTTCTGCTACCCTACTACTATCTACTATAAATCTCCTACTTATCTCCTTAATTGTTATTAGCCCAAATTTTTATTTTTTTAATCGTACTAACTTAAGCATTGCAATAGCTAGCCAATGACTTCGAAATTTATTATGTATAATTTGGCTACATCATTGGTGTTTTATGTTTTTTGAAGATTTTGGAATAAAAAAATATTTTTTATTTATTAACTTCGTGGTATAGTAGTTCACTCAAGTGCAAAAATATTTTCATTTTTCCAAAGAGATAATGATAGTGCATCTCGTTTTTCAGATGATCACTATTACGTTTCCACTTTTAGCGTTTTTAAAAGTTTTTTTTTTTACAGTGGCGACAATGGTAATTTAATCTGGGTATATTTTGCCATTTGAAATTGTTAGATAAAAAAGAAATCTACTAAGGCTGGTCAAATCGCCTAATCTACTACTCTTCGGCTTTGATCTACTACTCTTTTTTTTTGAGGATATACTACTATTTTAAAGGATGCAGTGGTAGCACTAGTTCAGAGTGACTTTGACTCATTTTATCAATACTGCCAGTTGGCTCTTAATGTCGATAAATGTTATATATTATATATTGTTTATGTTCACTGGTAACCTTAGTTTCTTTCTTTTAATAATTTCGATAATGCATACTTAAGGCAAGTGGACTCTATCAAGGACCTAGTGTGTGATTCTGGAAAAATAATTACTTTTTTGCTTCATGTTGACTATGTAATTAAGAAATCGAACAAAATGTTGGATTTATCTTGAGACAATGTAGACAATTTAACTCAATTATAGCCATGAAGACTCTGTATTATGCTTAGGTTTATACAAGACTCAAATTCAAAATAACTGTTTAAGGTATTTACATTTTAAGGAAACAGGCACGAACAGTAGCACCATTGGCACATCTCATCTTCGAAACCGATTTAAATTTTACTCACTTGAGGCATGTAGACAGCATACCGATGTAACTTTCCTTGACATATGTAATTGTCAACAATCTAGAATATTCTATCGAGTATCACTTTAACATTCAACAACGTGCGTTAAAAACTAACCTCGGGAAAATGCCCTATTAAATAGAATACTTACAATATAAAATGCGAGATATGCTAATGTTGACTTATTTAATAACTCTTTAAACTGTTTTCGAAACTTGATCAAATATATTTACCAAATTGAATGATTCCCTTCTGGACTTTACACATTATGTTCCACTTTCTCTGTATTGTCATGATTTATAGTATTTTATGAGACTTGTACTACCTTTTGGACTTTCGGTCTGTTGATATCTTATATGTATTAAATAAATAAAATAAAATTACTTTAAAATACATACATAGCATAGTTATTACTGAAGCAAATTTCCAATTTAATTTTTCATCTAATATTCCCAAAACCAAAACAATACACCTTGTTATTTACCCAAACTACTTCCCAGTCTTAAACCTAACATGTAAAAAATAAGTTAAATTGATATCCTTTCAGGTAACTTAATTATAATTTGGGTGACTGATCTAGTAACAAACACAGCCAAAAATGTAAAAGTCAATAAGCAATAGATCAAGTAAACCGGGATGAACTCCCGTAAAATTTACCAAATCATTAATATACAAGTTTCGTGACCTGTGTATCAAGATTTTTTTCTTTCCAACGACCTGGAAAAACCGCAAGAAAAATGAAAATTCCATCCAATCGGCAAAACGGTTCCAAAATACTTCACGGTACACGGTGCAACGCTCAACCGTCAAGTGCTTATCACCGAACATTACGTAAATTCCTCCCACCAAAAGGTCAAAGCGCGCTTTTCAGAAAATCCAAATCCACCGAATCCGCCCAAGAACGCGCTCGAGATTCTTGTTTGCACGGACGAAGCGTGCGTCAGTTTTATTTCGAAAGTCGAGTTGAATAGTCGACACCACTACTGGGTGTTTTCTATAGTACGTTAAAATCGCCGGTGCTATATGTCGTTTTTTTTTGTCGATTTTCCTGATTTTTCCCTAAAAGAACTCTAATTTATTATATAATTTTGTGTCATATTAAAAGTTGGGGTTATAGATGGAGGCAAACATGAATAAATATTATTATTTATAAAATTAAGGTAGGTAACCTAAACTATACGTTTAAACATAATAGTTCAAAGCAGTTTGATGACTTATATATTTATTGCATCTTTCATCATATTTTCAGCATTATGCTCTCGTGAAATGTTTACAGTTTAACTTAACAAGAAGCGGCATATGGAATCCCCCTATGAAATTAAAACACTAATGACAACATTTGGGTTTTAGTCAGAAGACTAAACTAAATTTTTAATATTAGATCTAAAATCATAAAGAAGTACTTTATTTTCAAACCATTTTTTTTTTCAATTAATTTATAAAAGGTTTATAATAAATCGTTTTTTCTAATTGACGAGGGAATTTTATTTCTATCTATCACAGAAGAAGGTACAGGTACAGAACTTTTAAATAAAAAAGATTTTTTAATTTAAAATGCCAATTAGCGAACTTATTTATTTGTCTCGGTATTTTCTTTATTAGTACAGTAGTTCTTTTAGTTTTTATTATTTTGTTACTTTATGAAACGCAAAATGGTTGTTAAACCTTCTCGTACTTATAATACATTTTGTTTGTTGTACATTACAGTGTTATCATTTCATTTTTTCCCATTTATAAGAGACTTTAATATTTTTCTTGAGCTTGAACCTTTATTACTTAAATAAGAAAGGTATTGTCATAAATTATTATTTAAATGGAACACTCCGTATATTTTATGGCTATTAAATAGGTATCTTGCTTATTATAAATATTCTAGGCATAATATCCTTTTATGACTCCATCATATGTATTATTAGAAGGTTTACATTATCAGCAAGAAAAAAAATACAAACATAGAACCTATAGTCCCATAAATAAAATACTGTACGCCAATATCCATAAAATTTGAAAGAAAAAGGGTAAAGACTCTGAACCTCAGAATAAAATAAAATAAATGTAAAAAAATATTTTATAAAAAAGAGCTTTATTTATAAACTATTGAAAAAATAGTTAAACTTACATAAACACAGAAATTGTAAAAATTCGAATATTTTCCTAAAGGCTTGAGGCGTGAGACATCATCACACTTGAAATAAAGCCTCAGCTTTTAATAAAATATTCAAATTTCTAAAAGTCTAAAAGTTTTGTGTTTATGTAAGTTTAATTATTTTTTACTTTTCAGGTCAATAGTGTATAAATAAAAGCTATTAAAAAAATGTTTACATTTACTTCATTTTTGTGCTTTTTAGCATTATTTTTTACGCACCCTGTATAACATTCATTGTCATCGGGTTTATGTATGTGTACCAAATATCAGTCAATTCCGATAACGAGAAGTGTTTTGTATTTTTTAACATTATTTTTTGCGCTCCCTGTATAAGACTTTCATGATTGGACACCATAATATTGTACTATCATCAAGTTTATGTATGTATACCAAATCTCAGTCCATTCCGATAACGGTAACTGTTTTGAACTTTCTAGCATTATTTTTTAAGCACCTTGTATAAGACATTCACGATTGTACACCATATTATTGTATTCTCATCGGGTTTATGTATATACACCAAATCTCAGTCAGTTCCGATAACGCGAACTGTTTTTTACGTTTTTTTTGTACTTTTCAGAATTTTTTTGCGCACCCTGTATAAGACGTTTACTATTGGACACCATAGTATTGTATTGTCCTCGGGTTTATGTATTATGTGAAGTTAAATAAAAGCTATTAATAAAATGGCACTAAAAATTTCTAGAATTAAATTCGCTATTTTTCGCATACTTACTGCTGAAATTTGTGTTAAAAAATTATTCTTTGTATTTCCCACAAAATATTTTGATCTAGCAAAGCACAAAAATATATCTTTTCCTAGGCAGCATTTTTGTAAAAAATACAAAGAATATTTTTTATCACAAATTGAACGCAGATTTTAAAGGCGATAACAGATTTTTCAAAATAATCGAATAGGCGTCGGACATTTTTAATATCTCTGCCACTGTTTAAATTTCCAAAATAACAATTGAATGAAAACGTCTTTTTATGCTTAATTAACACTTATAAAATAATATTTCCATGTTTTAAGCCGTTTAGAATAAATTAAAATAATTTAACAAAATATTTTCACCCTGTATCTCAAACCTCATAATTTCTGGACCCCTGTTAATATATTTTTGTTGCTATTTTTATGAGAAAAATATTCTGCAACAATGGGCGACGTCACTTGATTAACACCCTGTATAAACTCTTCTTGTTCTTGTTTTGGTTAATTAACTACGAGTATTTTAAATTCAGTCTAGTGACTATTAAATACAAAATACTCTTTACAAATAGAACTTTAATAGTCCTAAATTGATTTTAAAATACTCCCAGTTAATTAGCTAAAACAAGAACAGAGTTCATACAGGTGGTTAATCAAACGAGGTCGCCCACTGCTGAAGAATACAGGTACAGACAGATACAGCGGTGAAAATATGTTAAAATTATTTTAATAAATTATGTTTTAACATATCAATGTACATAACATATTGTGGACATTAAGGGTCCTTATTTTGGTCCAACAATGAAATGAGAGGAACGCAAATTAAGAAATCCACTATAATTTGTAACGGCAAGAACAATAATTCCGCAAAAGATCAAGACTCTGTATATGAACTTAAAATATACATGATAATTTCAGCTAAACATTCACAGATGAAATGTTATTATGTATTTAGAAATTAATAATAATTATAAAATGTTTTATAAATGTGTTTAATAATAAAGCAATCTTTATATTTATATTTATAGTTATTATGTATATTCGCCCATATACATAATAACAGTTTGCCATATATCGACAACAGCCTTATCGACCCACCGTTCTCTTTTTTAAAAATAAATGAAGAGACCACAACGTAGAAACATACAAATTCAGGAAGTTTTCTTTTATCAATAGTCAAATCAATCGTATCAGGCTATTTTGCTTTCAAGGACAAGTTAAATATGTTTTAAAAAATCGAAACAGTGATGATAAGTTATTGTAGATTTATTGGTAGAGATCTGTATTTAGTCATCTATCTACTACAGCATAAGGGGATACGAGAAAACTTTAAGTACAAAAGTTGTGGGATTTTTTTTGTGATAAAATTTTAAAAAATCATTAAAATTTGTTTAGAAAAATATTTCTTTTTCCCGAAAAGTGCAGAGTTAGTACATAAACTAAATGCATTGTAGCCTTTAGTAATCTACAAAAAAGAGGTTAAATTATTCAGTTGATATTGGTACTCTAAATTATTTACAAGTAGTATTTAATTTTTAATGTCAGATTGACGATAATTCTTAAAATAGCTATATTAATGCACAAAAACCTGACTATTTATTAGGCTAGGCTTAGTCTTATTGCAACAAAATGTAAATTGTATTCCTATTTTTAAATAAATGTATGTGTTGGTAATCAAATCTATAAAATTAAAATAATTATAAATACATTTTTGCGAAAATTTCACACCTGATATATTCGAACGATGAACAGCGTCTGTTTTGACAGGACAATGACAACGATTTTCCTCTAGGGTATCCTGGAGGTGATTACACTTGCAAATTTTTCACGTGCTAAATTAACACACGTTAACATAATCTATATTTAATAATTACTTAAATTTAAACTAATTTGGTAACACAAATTTAGCCAAGTTCGCTAATTCAACATGTATCTAAACATATATAAAGTGTTTTATTTTACCAAAGTTCGAAGAAACTACTTTTTTTAAGTTTAATTTGGTAAAGAATTGTACGTTTTTATATCCCTCAATTCAAACTTCTTATGAAAATAAAATTTTCTATTAGTTTAGTAACACACATTTATTCTAGATCAACCTGTCTCTAATCTAATAAAATGTTTTATTTTACTAACATTCAAAATTTATTATTTTTAATTTAAGTTTCGTAAAACATTAAACGTTATGTTTTCTATGTCATTTCAAACTTCTTATGAAAATAAAATTTCCTATTAACTTGGTGACACAATTTTCAGTCAGGGTTACTAATTCAACATATCTTTAATCTTACATAGAGTTGTATTTTTCTAGAGTTCCAGAAAACTACATTATTTAAGTTTAATTTAGTAAAGGATCAAATTTCCTATTATTTTAGTAACACTCCACTTTTAGATATTTTCCTATTATCCGGAATTGAATTGTTTACTTCACCTCTAATACTTTTTAAATTATCTTTTCCAAAACGTAACATGATGAGAATGAAAATGACTACTGACACCACAAACAGTCTCTAAAACTCCCATTTAAATATTTTTGACATTAACAGCTAATTTTACTATTTGTATTTCATTGAAAATTCTATGGTAATAATTCAAACACTAGGGAGTTTATACGTGAACATTTCACATCTACATTGTATAATCAATAAGCTCTATTTTTAATCGTTTTGATAACAACCTGAAAGATTCTCGGGAATTTTCTCTTTCCTAGGGAAGGAGATGAGACTGGCCATTTTTGTTAAATCCACAGCTATTTTAGTCTTTTAAAAGTTTACTTAAAAGTACCATTATTTTCCTTAGTAATTAATATTTAGTAATATTTGCTGTTTTAATAAAAATAAAATTAAAGTACACAAATCATGGTTTTAAAGTCTCAACTAAACTATACTAAATAACCAATATGTAGGTACATAGATATGATTTTTGTAAAATGTTTTAATCAAAAATTAATTATTCCGTAAAATTTAGTGGCAAAAATTTGGTTCATATAAAAAATTTCGACTAAAGATTATTTAGCTTTAGCTCAAAAACGCCATGTTTATTAATATGTTCATAAAATGTGCTTTTACCTGCTGATTATAGATATATGAGATTTAATACCTTTAACCTTAAAAACACCCCGAGAAATTTGATAAAAAGTCCACTATATTATTATTATAATATTAATATTATAATCCGCCAGAAGAGGCCAATTTCATAAATATATAATATACAGGGTCCATTTAAAAGATGAATGCTGGGTCTGTCATACACTTTGAGATATCCTATATACATAAATAATAATGTTCTATAAACTGCGTAATAAAAACTACAAATTTTATATTATCAAACCAATTCATGAAAATAGATAGTTCGAAGTACCTAATCTGCCTAGGATTGTTTCAAGTAACTAAAATTCAAAGAATACTTTTTAATTACACTATAAATACCTAATATACTCGTATTATCTAAAAAATGTAGCAAACAAGGTACTTCCCTGGTTATGTACGTCAATCGTTTTCGCAACTTAAGATTTATATGCAAAAAACAAATAAAATTAATTAATATTAAATAAATAATTAATAAATTAGATAATCGTTTTTAAATAAAAAAATTCGCCTTTAACAACCTTTAGTTCCGCACATAGTCATTTTTTAATAACGCATATACACCTCGATATACACAAACATTTTTGTTGAGCGCCATTTTGTTCTACCATATTGAATTCGTGCGAATATTTTACCAATTTCTACCTATGCCACACTTAAATTTTATGAATAATTTAAAAAACTTTCATTAGACTGCCATTTTGTTCCCCCTTTTTCAATTCGTATCACAATTTTATCAGCTTATTTCTATATCACGCTTAATTCTTGCACACATTTTAAAATCAATTTTATAATTAGTTTTTCAGACTGATTTTTTTAAATATTTTTTAGGCCGCTATTTTGTCTTGACATCTTGGAATCATACGAAAATTTTATCACTTCATTCTTATATACTTTTGTCCAAATATGAGGTAAATCGGATATTTTTATTTTTTTAATAATAATTTTTTTACATTTCACTAGACCACTATTTTGTTCCCATACTGGATATTTCTACCAAAATGTCATCCCTATATGAGCCCTAATTTTCCATCAAAATTTGAAGTCAATCGGGTAAGTAAAATTTTAGCTATGCCGCGAACTGACAGATAGAAAACCTACAGAATAAAAAAACGGCATCTAGGAACTCAAAACGAAAAAATCAGTAAAATACTTTTGTTCTACCATCTTGAATTCGTGCCACAATTTTCCATATCATCTCTACATCTCACTTAATTCTTGCACGAAATTTGAAACCAATGTTATCACTAGTTTTTTCAAGATGATTTTAATTACGCCTCAATTTTATTTTGTCATATTGGACTGGTACCAAAATTTTGGGGCAAAATTTGAGGTAAATTGGATAATTAGTTTTTTAGTAATCATTTGTTTAACATTTTATTACGCCCGTTTTGTTCCACCATCTTTGTACCAAAATTTTACCAGTTCATCCCCATATCACAGCAAATCTTAGTGGAAAATTTGAGGTAAACTGAATAAGTAGTTTTTTCATCATTTTTTTTTTAACACTTTATTAGGCCGCCATTTTGTTCTGCCATTTTGAATTTTTGTCATCTTCATTTGACCCTTAATTTTAGGCCAAAATTTGAAGTAAATCAAATAAGTAGTTTTTGAAATATGCAGCGAGCAGACGGACAAAGAAACTGACAGAAATAGGAACGTGCTTTTCGGCATCTAGGAACCCTAAAACCTGAAGATCTGAAAAAATCTCGGAGGGTGATTTTTTTCACGATTACAATATTTACTTCTACCTTACAAGGGAACTAAAAACCGTGAAGAAAAGAAACTGTATTTATTCATTTTCTTTATACATGGCACCCTCTTCTTGAAAACTATACTTTATGGGGGAAATTATTTTGTATGGTCTTAAATATGGACACCTTTAAAAATGTTGTGTACTACGCAAAGTTCCAAAATAATTCAAAATTGTCTATTTAGGGCCTCTAAATCTCTAAATTTAAATTCAGAAAATGCTGTCTATACTGTTTAAATTGCATTGTATCCTTATTTTTGTGAAGCAGTTTATATTAGTCACTTTTAAAGAGTTATTATATAAGAGGCCTTTAACAAATATATAATTCCAGAGAGTATCTAAAGAATGTTTTTATCTAGTTTTATGTCGTGTTTGCATACGTTTTCTCGATAGGATAGAAATTTTGCTAAAGCAGGTTCAGATGTTTTAAAAATATCCCCGATAAATAATATAAACTCAAAAGAGGCAGGGGTAGCTCGAGGAAGCGGCAAACTACAATTGTTTTTTATTACACCTGAAATTTTCTTTAATCTTTTTATACCCATTTTGAGTCTTGTGTCGTTAACGAATCCACGCATTTCCCGTTTTTTTTTTTAATTTTAAATGATAGCCTATGGTGTATAGACTAGATTAAAATTAAAAACTCATATAATTTCCCCATTTTATCTTGAAAAAAAAATCTAAAAGGTTACCAAATTTCACTACTTTTCCGTGCAAAAACTCTCTATTATGATGATTAGACAAAATCATATTTTACATTTATAGGTATTACCATATTTCTGAGAAATCTGAAAGCCAAATTCTTAGTGTTTATTGGAGCATCGATTTTACTCAATTTTCTTAGACAACCCTTAATATCTGAAATAGATAAAGAAAATCAAACATGAGTCCACTAAAATTCCGGGGTTCCTAACTAAACGAAAATCACATGCAAAACCAAGGGAATTTTCAGAAATTACCTGCTTGCTAGGTTTTGTTTTTCGCTAGGAGTTTCCACTTTTCGAGTGGCTAATAACATTACTTGACACTGAGAAAAACCTCCATATATCGAAACCGGGAAAATCCACTGATCACAGCAGACCTACCTGATAAAAATATACAGGTATAAATAAAACGTAAATATTTATATTTCTTTATGCTTTTGTTAGCAAAATAACATAAGACTGGTTAATTAATATCTAAGTATGATTTATTTATATGTTGTTCTAATATTTGTAAAAAGTGTTGAATATAAATAAATTCAATACACATTTGTGAAAATCAGCCAGCAATAAAGTTTATTCAGTATTGTACTTGGCGCTCTGAGAATTAGGGTACGTAGGATTGGAATGCAATTAAAATCAAACGATTATTGTGTGTATACTTACTTTGGAATAGTATTTCTTCTCATATCCATGGCTTCATAATAGTCCTTCTAGCTTCCGTCATTTACACAAGAGTTCTGCAGCGCCCCTGACATAGGTACTAAAATACATTTAATTATTCTCAAACTTGACACTTGTAAGTTGAGCAATCGCTTTTGTTTCGAATCTTGTTTTTGCCTGCAAAACAGAGCACTCACTTGAGAAATTGACAATTGGCATTTTTTTAGTAGTGACTCAAGCGTGGCAGACCGTGTTTTAACATATATATAATATATACGTTTACGTTAGAATGGTAGCATAACATATGACATCTTTATTACGTGTAGGGTTTTATGTGAACTATAACAGACGATATGTAGTTGCACAAAACAATGTTAAATTACGTTTATATTTTAATCATTGGAAAGTTTTCTAACGCGGTCGGTTTTGTTTTTTTTTATATAAGCATATATCACACGTGACTTGAATCCTCAAATAGATGACCTATAGTATATTCAAAACCAAAATTCATATTAGGAAAGTAAAACCACCAGTGATCTTATGATTTACAATATAATGTCATATTGACAGCCCAACTTTTGGCATTTGGTATTGTTGGGATCCATCGAGAGATATCCACGTAACACATCGCCCGGGGTCGCGCTGTTGGTCTCCACAACGCGCCGTGTTGCCAGTTTTGCTTCCGATCGGATAAAATAGTATATAGATAAGCACAATTTTTTCACTTATTGTATTTCTAAACAAGTAGGTGCTTCTGGCAACACCAAACCGCCTGAAGTAAGGGAGGTCGCAGGTGTAGCAGCACAAGGTTTGGCGCCCGAAAAAAGCATACAACATTTGAGCTCAGAAAATGTTCTTATGGCGTATTTTGGAGAGGAAGAAACATCCGATATTTCAAAACATGGGAAACTCCTAGCCTATTTGAGAAGACAAAATGTGGGTTTTAGGCCAAAGAAATTAAAGATATTTTCTAGGGAGAATATAGAAGATTTCTCTCCAAATGATTTTTTTTGTTATTAAGGTTAGATTTTTGTAACATTAGGAATCAAATATAAAGCTCCGAAAACTCATAGAAATCGGAGGCAACCAATGGGGCATAATTCAGTAGCCAATTTTTCCGAAAAAATAGCCACTTTTTTGATGTTAGAAAATATTGAAGGCTTTCCCTCAGAAGAACTACCCACCACCTTATTAGCTAACATCGGTGCTGATGCACTTCGTTTAAAGAGATTAGGAGAATGGAAATCTAGCACTGCAGCGGAAGGATGTGTAGAGTGTTCAATGGAAAACAAGACCAAAAATGCGAACATTTTGTCCAGTTTCATATCTTCGGATGCTTCTTTAACTAGCTCACAAATCTATGCACCCATTCAACAACAAATTAATTTGTCAATCAAAGATACCACCATTAGAGACTCAGGTACTGGCCTAAAAACATTCGTAAATGCCTAAAATAATTCTAATTAAACGGGTAATTTTAGTAAGTAATTTTTTCTATTTTAGTTCTTTGTTGTAATTGTTTTTTTTTCTTATTTGCCATTAAATGTTATAAAATTCACAAATTTTAATTACGCTAGTTTTAGGGACAGTTTCTTCATACTACGGTAGACGGTCGGATATTTTTATTCCTCGGTTAAAAATAACATATATTTATATGGCATATAAAGCATTCTATAATAGAGGGAGGTAACGCGACGCTCCCAAACTTTCAATAAAGTTAGTAATGCCAACATTACATGTATGGTTGTAAATAATAGTTTATTACATGACGCGAATGGTAATGTGCTTATTACAAACGAGAAAGATTACTATAAACGAGTGAGTTTATTTTTTAATAAGCTAATTATCATTCAAGTTGTGTACTATACTTTTTCTACGACTATTTTTAAAATACCGTATGGTGCAATGTTTAAGTTTTAAAAAATAAAAATAATTTTTACCGATTTGAACCTCAAATATCAAACAATGTCGCTGTCACCGGTCAGTACAAAGAATAACAAAGGTAACGCGATGTAGAGAAATGAGCGGTTCAAGGCTGATTTGATTGCCACACTATGCAGCACAACGCACAACTGGGCGTTATTATAACGCACAACTGTGCGATTCTATTCTCTACGCAAAATTGTGCGTAAGAATGATTTTACTTATTGAATTAACTGTACATGCAAGAATGTTTACTAATACAAGAGTAGAAAAATAATCTTTCTATTCATTATATTAGAACACAACTGAAGAAATTAAACTTTTAATGATTAAAAACAAAAATAAATTTTTCAAGAAAAGGGCATTCCGAAGTAAATCCTAATACACGCTCTGCAACTTCAGTGAGCTTATCTAAACCCAAAAAAGCGCCTACTTATTCACGTGTTTTCGCTGATTGATTTTGATGTGGCTCGGGTTTGATGGGTTGATGATATTATATTAAAATTAAGACATTATTTAGCACTGATCTGCAAGAGACATTAATAACGATAATCAAGCAACGCAGAACCGTTTATTCTGAAATTATCTGCTATCTCACAAAATCGGAATCTATAAACTCGGAAGAGAGTTGCTTTAAAACATCGAGTATTATCTTATTAAATCTGAATTAGAAAAACATTTAATCAGACTAGACAAGAAAAATGAATCAACTAATCAATATGAAGCAGAGAACAAAATAAAGAGCGGTTGTCCGACATCAGTAGTCAAGAAATTATATTCACAAGGGTGGCAGTCGCGGCCGTAATCCTCAAAAAACTCTCGAATTTTTAATAATTATTCAGCCCACAAGCATGAAATTTGGAAAATGTTTTTCTTCCGAAGGATTTTTATGTAACAAAATACGTTCGATGCACTAATGTTTGCGGTAATTTTTTGAACATTTGTAAACTTAGAACTTTTGTTTGTATTTACATTTACATACAAGTTTACAAGTGTGTTTAAAGTGTTTTCGCTTAATTTCTGCGTTCTAACTTAATTCAATAAAAGTTATTAAATGTCATTAATGTTTGATATGACAATGCAATAATGGCAAAGGGGAACCCCCCATTTCTTTGGGAAAATGTTCTCTGATCGCTGTACTTACAAACTAAACGAGTACCACGCTTCTGTATCTAAATTGTTGCCCCTCCCCGCTGGAAATTTTTCTAAGAGCGCCCATGGATGTAATTGACTGTCGTCTAAAAAATAATACGAAATAAATTTCATAAAATTTCTGTTTGAAAGTAATATCAAAATGTTGATCGTTTTGTAAATACCATACCATAAACTTTATTTCAAAAGCGATAAATTATCTTTATAGTTTTAATGACACGTTAAGACCCCCAAAATCAATATTTAATTTTATTAATCGGGAATTCTTAGCATAATGTTTTTATTTAGCCTAAATACACGAAATTCCTGCAAATTTTGTTATGTAATAAAGGTTTTATTCAGCAATACTGTTTGCTGTTAAGTATGTATAAGATATCATATGTCTTAGATTATCCGTTTCAAAGAAAATAGCGCTTGTAAATTCATTTTGTTTGTGATAACCGTATCAGGTTTATGTGGAGTACCGTGGGAATCTACGAGTATACTTACTAACAAATTGATAACCTCTTCCTTTTTAAAGTCGGCTAAAAAAGGAAATTGAACACATTTTTAAATATGAATCACAAGGCCAGGGGCGCCGGCAGAAAATATTTCAGGGGGGGGCAAAAATATTTTAGGTGAAGGAGCAAATGATACATCTTTTTTTATTTATATGAATATTATATTAACATAAAAATACAAACCAACGCTAAAAATATCTAAGAAAAAACTAATTTTAACCCTCTTCGGTCTTGAGCAAATTTATCAAGTACTGTCTCGATAAATTTGGTTTTATCGCTTTCAATTTTTTTTCTATGTACACTAAGTAGACATAAACCGGCTAAACGATTCTCTCCCATTGTTGACCGTAGCCAAGTTTTGACTCTTCTTAGAGTACTGAACGATCGTTCAATTGAACAAGTCGTAGGTGGCAAAGAAAGAAATATTTGTATTGTATTAGCAATTGCGGGGAAGAATTGGCATTCCTCTGTGAGTAATGTAAAAAAGTCTATGTCATCGGGAATGTTTTTATTTTTCCACATATCCTTCCATGTAAGACATTCTGCCTCAAAATGTTCAATATTGTACTGCTCTATTATATTTTTTATGATTTCATCATTTAAATTTAAAATATTTGATGGATGCAAATTTACCAACGAAAAAGCAGTTGTTGTATCTTCGGAAAATCTTGTTGTTAATGAGCTGATCAGGGAATCTAAATACGGATTAAAAATAGATATTCTAAAATATGCCTCAGGTGAATCCGCTAAGACATTTGTTCTCATCGTTTGACGCTGTGTTATTCTGGGTATTTTAAATTCTATGTCAAATATATTTTTGAAATCATGACATTTTTTAAATATTTCTGAAAAAACTACATTTGAATTTTCCCGGTCTCTTTGAAAAATACCTAATAAAACGTCAATATGTTTTTTTACAGAAAGAAGATTTATAGACACTCCTTGCAAACTATTTGTAATTGGTTCCAATTGTGAAGAATATTTTGAAATTATCGTCAGTGATGTAGAAATAAATAACTGGTGGGCTTTTTGTCTAGTTTGGGTATTGAAATTTAGATCCAAAGAAATATTTTCTAAAGTTTCCTTTATAGTAATAAAATTTTCAGAAAATATTCTTATTGATTTATATTTGGCTGACCACCTAGTCTCTGATAGAAGAGGAATATTGGTAACAAGTGACCTTCGCTTTGGACTTTCGACTACTCCTTTAATTACAGCTATACTGTTTTGAATTTGTGGTACTGCATTAAGGTCATTTACAACAAGATTTAGCCGATGAGATGCGCAATGAAAAAATGTTGCCTTAGGATATATATTTCTTATTAGGTTTTGAACACCATTTTCCTTCCCCGCCATAGCAGAACAACCATCAAACCCTAATCCTACTAGTTTGTCTAAATTCAGACCACATTCCCTAGCACAATTTAGTAGAGTATCCGCTATTGATTGTGCAGTCTGTGATTTTAACTCGGCAAATCCAAGAAATTCTTCTTTTACAATGTTATTTTTACCTATATATCTGACTCCAATAGATAATTGTTCAATCCCGGCAATATCTGCTGTTTCATCCGCCAATAAGGAAAACGCATTGCAGTCATTTACTTCACTAACCATCATGTTTTTTAAAACTTCACCACATATTCCTATTATTTCGTTTTGACACATATGAGAAGTATATTTGGCATTTTTTTTGCAGGTGTTCAGATGTTGTTCTAATACTTCGTCTCCGCTTTCCACTCTAAACTTAAGAAGATCTTCGAAATTTCCATCATGTGATTCTTTTCCTCTAAGAGCTATATCGTGCATTCCACAAAATAATATGGATGAAATAATAGGCGCCAGTTTTTTTCTATTATTTTCAACTAATAATTGTTCCTGCGTATTTATTTGTTCTACTACGGCACTGGCTTTTCCAGTTACAATTTTATTGAAATTTGTTGCTTGAACTACAGATTTCTTATGCCACTCGCTTTTTTCGTGTAATTTTGCACATTCATGTAAATCTTTGTATTTATTAAACTCTTTTTTTATAAAAGCCCCCTGAAAATCTCTATGGATGGCTGGTTTAAAAACTACGCAATATTTACAGAGAGCACCTTTTAAGGCTTTTGAATAAACCATCCAGGTATATTTTTGCATCCATTCTATCCTAAATGCTCTTTTTCTTTCGCCAAAACCAACATCATCCTTGAAGTTATAATTAAAAAACGGTGTAAAAGGATTCACTAAAAGATTGTATTTAGTCATATCGCTTATGTTGACAGCCGAAATAAAAAGTCCTAAATCATATTTTTCAGGTTCACCAATACCTGATTCCGGTGATTTGTTGATTTGTGTACTACACGAAGACCTAGTGCTGGAGCTGGCTATCGAATTTGGGGGTTGATCTGGTTCTGGTACTGGCAATGGCGTGTCATTATCGAAACTTATTTTGTTTGTTAATTTTATTTTTTTTTCTGTTTGTTGCACACAATTATCACTAGAGCTTTCAGAACCAGAAACAGGTATTTTTGTTTTAGTTAAAAACTTTCTAATATCCATTTTAAAATTATATTCTATTGATTCTATTGGTAATAATAACCACCACCTTCCACCTAACGACAAAATACATACAAATGAAAAACAATACTAATAATAATCAAAATAGGCTTACCAAAAAAATGTAGGTTCTACCCTACTTTTAAATCAAATCAATAAATAAGATCGAATACGAGGTCTTCGAGGTCGAATATCCTATTGTCAATATATTTATGTATATATAGTAACCACCACCTAACGATAAAATTCCAATCAAAAAAACAAATACTAATAATTAAACTTACCAACAAAAATTTACACCTCGCAATCGTATTCTCAAAACTAAATAGTATTGGAAATACACTGAAAGTCAAGCTAGGTATATCTAAATAAAATCTTACTTCCAGAAGAACTAAAACAATGCCGAATTGAACGATGCAATTTCTATTAGACTATTAGGCTGTTAAAAATCACATCTACAAGTCGTGGTAATCTCCGGCGTGTCGTGGATTCCCCGGCCCCGGCACCGGCGTTTCAAGTTTAGACGGTAACTAGTGATGTCGCGCTTAATTAGGGAGTTCCTATACCGCGTGTTGTGTCGAACACAAAACGGTATTATGCAATTTTGCTCATTGTCTTTTAACTGTATGATTTTCCAGGGGGGGGCAACTGCCCCCTCTTGCCCCCCTCTGCCGGCGCCCATGCACAAGGCATATAATAGAAAAATGATATTTTGTTCTCCTGTGTAGCCGCTCGAAAAAATTAACATGGCAGTAAGAGGCATTCGGAAACATGCTGCTATTGACATTGTCTTAGTAGTGACAATCTTTGTTTTCCTTGACAGTAACTACCATTTCCACTTTGTTACTCTTTTTAACCGACTTCAAAAAAGGAGATTTCATTGATGGTTTGACCAATTTGGATAGAATTTTCAGAAAATATTCAGGATGTTATCGAAGTGGTGCTTTAGCAAGCAAAAAGTGAAAAATAATATTTTGTTCATTAAATTAGTAAAAAGTAAAAAAGCAGATGTTATTAACTAAGGAATAAAAATAAATCAATAGATGAAATCCATGCAAATATTTTTATTTAATGAAAATTCCTAGATAGCTAAAATGCATAAACAAAATTTTTAGTGGATGTTTCAGTGTGAATGTTTTCGCAACGAGAATGGATATTAAGATGTCGTTTTAGCAAATCTATTGCAAATCTTATTGGGAACAGACCCCTTTAAGCAAAAAATCTTGTTTGTGGTAAGAAATTTATGGTACATGGCGTAAAGCCAGAGCGTGCAATAATTTTGGTTTCTCCAAAAATTTACAAGAACCATTTTTATTTTTTGGTTTGCTATAATAAAACAATCCTTTTTTTCAAGAAATTTGCTTTTTGTTATTTAACTCCTTTCCTATGATTAAATTTTCTGACTAAATTGTGATTTAACATTTATTTTACTATGATTTGTAGTACCAACACTCTGCACAGAACATACAGGGCGTTCAGAAATTAATTTAACCTTAGTTCGAGACATACTATGACAACAAACATCTGTTTCAGCGCATTTCAGTACCTTGTAGAACGGAAACAAAATTAAATATTAACAATGCTTTTAATAATATGGAATATTTTATCATGATATGTTCAATTTTTTTCTCTAGGTTTAGTAGTAACGTATATTTCGAAAATCGAGATAATAACGGTGCTGAATTCATCTGTCGAGTTTCAGGTACTATCGATGCTACCCAGATTAACATTATTTTTGGTGCTCAATTCGTGCACACCCATTGTAACTACCCAAATTCTTCTTCTGCAAAAACTGTCCCAAATAAGAATATAATTTGTTATTTTATACTTTTTTACTTTAAATATCATCAACACCACAATAAGTGGTTCTAGTCTTACGTACTAGATATTCTAGATTTGATACTTGTATCTTCAGAAACGCTCGACAAACGACCTACTCTTATGTAATGTCTTTTATTACGTTATTGGCCGCAAACATAAAATTTGATCAAAAATAAAGCCGAAACACAAAAAAAAAGAACGATAAAAGTTTAAGCCAAGATCCGCCCATATTAATTTTCATTGGAGATAGATCCATTATTTTGTTGCAGCTTCACCATATTTTCGTAATAAAAGACTTAAAATTACTTATTAAACTTGAAATTTACATTAAAACACCTGATAGTTATGTGTTAATATTCAAAAACTTATAAAACGCATAGTTGTTATCAATTGCACCTAGTAAATGTATGTTTAACATTACTCATTTCTATATAATTTCATTTTCTCTCTCTATTTTTCTCTTTTCCAACACTCATAAACTCAATGCTTCCCATTAAAATATGCGTTACAAAATGCATTTCTTACGTGTATATTTCCCCCTCCATAGCTTTAGGCGAGATTTTCCGAAAACACTCCCACACTGCTACAGCAATGTTCAGTTTCGAGGCATACGGCGATAGCTTCATATTCTATAATTATATTCTAACTGTTGTGCTGTTAACATTTCAGTTATTTTCTGGAAATTTGCGGTGAACTTTAATATGCCAATACACAGAATACTCTTCACAATTTCGTTCAGTTGGTTCGTCAAATATTTTTGCTGTGCTGTGGAATATTAGACGGTGACTTTTGTTTAGAGCAAGGTTTAAATCGCGATCAAAAACAGGTACCAAAAATATTACCAATACCTTCAGTTTATCGGCATTAGGAAAACTTGGTAAAAAAATGGTAAGTATGAACTTTGTTTTTTTACAGAGTACTACTACTTATGAGGAAATTATTGTAATAATGAAAAAATCGTCCTCCGAGATTTTTGCAGATCGTCGATCGTCGATCAGGATATCTCGCTTATTTTTAAAGATAGAACCTTGCAATTTTCACGAATGTGAGCTAATTTTTTGTGAAACTCATAAAGCCGTAAACAAAATTTTCATAGCCTTCTTCGTTTATGAGATACAGGGCGAAATAGAAAATTTTGCATTTTGGGACCACCCTAGTATCTCGGTTATCCTTTAACTTAACGCAAAGGGAAAAATTGCTGCTTATGCAGTTTTTTACGCTGGATCCAGTGGCGTAGTCATATTTTTCATTTGAGTTGTTATTTTTTAGATATGACCCAAAGTTGTGTTTTTTTTAATGGGACACCCTGTATATTTGTCCAGAAATTGATTTGTCCTTTTAAAAGCTTCTCAAAAATATATAATAGTATGGGTCTATTTTAATAAACAACAACAAAAATCCTAATTTTTATAATTATCATCCCAAATTTTGCAGTAGGCCATGCAAAACAATGCTGCCTTTTATTTAAAGTCGTTAACAATATCTACATCCTAACAATAAATCAAAATAAATATGTAATTAAATCTATTTATCAAAATATGTATTAATAATTTCGCACCAAAAAAGTACCACCTATCTAGATTTATGTAACACAAGAACAAAACAGTAATAAATTATTATGTAACAAGCCTTTCAGCAAAAATCAACTGTCGTATAAGAACTACAGTAACCAAGGAAATCAAAAGAACTGTTCAAACTGATTTCCATTTTGTGCTATGCATGCTTCGCACAATTTTCGTATTTGTTTTAGGGAATTAAGCAAAATAACGGGATGATTTTGTAAATAGCGAAAATTTTCTCTTATTGCATTTCCTAAATCTTGGACATTATCATCGTGGTCTTTGTAAATTCTATCCCCATAGAAAGAAATCTAAAATCGACAAATCTGGGGACCTAGAGGGCCATCTCATAGGTCCATTTATTCCGAGCCATTGATTGGTAAAATTATTGTCCAGAAATAATCTCGTCATTCTAGAATTGTGTGCAAGAGCACCGTCCTGTTGAAAATAAATTTCGTTAATTTGCGCAAGAGGGACATCGTCAAGTAATTCAGATATAGCTGCCTCTAAAATTTCTATATAGCGATTGGCTGTGAGATTTCCCTCAAATATATAAAATTTTATATGTGTTCCTAATATGAAGCTGGACACATTTAGAGCCAACCTGCCCTGCTATCTTCTGGAAAATATTTGGTGTTGATTTTCCTTGGACCAGAATCTACTATTGTGCCTATTGAGTATACCAGAATTACTGAAATGTGCTTCGTCTGATTATAAACCTTCCTTTCAAAATCTCTAACCATATCGCATCTTTCTCGAAACCAATTGCAGAATACTACCCGACGCTCTGCATCCCCTGGCTGTAAGTGCTGCACGAGCCTAAATTTGTATGGGTGGTATTTGTGCTTTTTTAGAATTTCTTGAACTCTAGTTTTTGGAATCCCTATGCTCTTTTCACTGGCCCTACAAGAGTTTGTAGGATAAGAGAAGTATTAGCCAAAACCGTAATTTCCTCCCGATTTTCTTTATTATATATTTCGTACGAGGTTTGATAAATGATCCGTGATTAAGTAAATTCTTTTTTATCCGATAAAAAGTGGATATATTAGGTTGCCTCCTTTCTGGATATTTCAATAAAAATTAAGCAATAGTATTTCAACATACCTAAAAATTAACTATTTACCTGTTAAAATACATCTCAGAAGCCGCTTCAACATTTTCATTACTTAATATAAAACAAGCTAACATATCGTACTTTTCATAATTTTCGAAAGTTTGGTTTTCTTCCATAATAATACAAATATATTTTTACACAATAAATAAATAAAAAAAACTAGCGCTATATTTTATATACGCGTACAAAATTGGGAAATGTCATTTGCTTCCAAGAAAACAAAAGAAAACGGCATCGTTTTGCATGGCCCACTGCAAAATTTGGGATGATAATTATAAAAATTAGGATTTTTGTTGTTGTTTATTAAAATAGACCCATACTATTATATATATTTTAAAAGCTTTTAAAAGGACAAATCAATTTCTGGACAAATATACAGGGTGTCCCATTTAAAAAAACACGACTTTGGGTCATATCTAAAAAATAACAACTCAAATGAAAAATATGACTACGCCACTGGATCCAGCGTAAAAAACTGCATAAGCAGCAATTTTTCCCTTTGCGTTAAGTTAAAGGATAAGCGAGATACGAGGGTGGTCCCAAAATGCAAAATTTTCTATTTCGCCCTGTATCTCATAAACGAAGAAGGCTATGAAAATTTTGTTTACGGCTTCATGAGTTTCACAAAAAATTAGCTCAGGTTCGTGAAAACCGCAAGGTTCTATCTTTAAAAATAAGCGAGATACCCTGCTTTGCAACCAAATCCGGAGACCCTGTACGTGGTAGGACAGGAAATGGACTGGAGCGCAGCGGAACGGCGCGGCGGCGTTCCGGTTCATGAGAAAAGTAATTCGTTCCAGTTGGTAACCTATCAATTTTGGGGTTCTCGAAGCTACTTTTAGTGTAGTAGAACGTCCAAATACAAGCTTTGTGTTTCGGTTGGTAAAAAAAATCCAATTTCTCAACAACTACTAATTTTGGTAAAAATCCAGTATCACGAAACAAAATTGACCGAAAAAAAAAATTATTTATAAACTTCTTATCAAATGGCCTCAATCTTTGCACAAAAATTAATTGTGATATAGGGAAAAAAATGGCGAACTTTTGGTGCCTTTGTATGAATGTTTTTTTTAAATTCAGTTCCAAAAACTGCTTAGTTAGTTGTCTTTTGAAATATTGCACAAAATCAGGTATGAAACAGGGATAAACTGTTAAAATGTTAGTCCAAATCGTTTATGACAAAACAAAATGGTGGAAATGTTTTCAAGTTTCGAATTTTCTTAAAAAAGCCGAAAAAAAAACCCGAATTATTAAATTCAAGTTCGAGGGAGATCCTATAAGAAAATTTTGAGCTTATAGAAATTCAGACATATAATTATTATTTATTATTATTATTATTATTATTATATTATTGTTATTTTAAAAAATTATACACTTAAAATAAAAATTAAAAATTTCGAAAAAAAAATGTGTCCTAAAAATGATGTTTAATTTCAAAAATATAACAGTAAAAAATGAATCACATCATCATAATTTTATTATTATGGATTCGTCAAAAGTAAGTGTCTTTTAATGTCTGTTTCAGTTAAATAAGTTAAATATAGTAGACTAAGTAATATAAATAAAAGAACATTTTTAACCTTGACACAAAATGATGCATTTGCTAGTAATAATTGTTCCTATTGGCCATATACTTTCTGAAGAAGGTCGAAATATACCGAAACGTATATATATATATATATATATATATATATATACATATATGTGAAAAATTCAAAATCTTTTGTTTTTTACTGAGGAAGAAGTAATAATAGGCAAAAGGGATTGTTTTTTACCCAATCGGGCATGCTAAGTTAAATTAAGACGATTTCAAATATATATACATCAGTAATTAATTTTTTTTGTTTTTTTTTTATGATGCCCAGAGGCAGGGCAAGACCATATATAGTGTAGTGAAATGTGAGTTTAAAGTAAATTTTACAATTGCCAACTGAATAATTAAAAAGTTAGTCAAGTGATTTGTCTTAAGTGCCAATTTGGCGTAGTAGAAAATCACATTTTTCCTAAAATGTTGAAAAACAGAAAGGAAAAAATATTTATTGAATTTATTCCTACTTATATATCAAATTTCAATACTCACGTGACCTCATTTTTTAACTTAATGCTTTTTTATTTTACCAAATGTAAGCACATCTCAATTAAACCAGGTATTTGATACATCTGTCTTATAATGCTTTTTCTATTTTTTTTTTATTTCAAACGCCGGTTTGTTGGTGAAAACATACATGAGTCAAAAAAACGCATCTAAGTTGATACAAAGTTTATCCAGCTTCCACAATTTAATGTGGGTAAAATATTTTTAAGTTGGGCAAAGTTAATATGTATATTAATTATTGCAATATTTCCCTTTCTAAAAATAAATAAAATATTTTTATTGAAGTATTAAAATAACTAAATAGTAAATAAAATAGTTTCAGTCATGTTAACTTACAGTCGGTTACCTGGGTTAATATTCCTCGTTATGAATTTTCCTTTTATTAGGAATAGTGAAATGTGACCCAATTTAGTTCAGCAGATAGTCATTTTTATTGGACGCCATTTTGTTTCACCATACTGGATTCCTACCAATATTTTACTAGTTTCTATCTACGCCACACTTGATTTTTTGCCATAACTTAAAATAAATCGTCTTTACACTGATTAAAAAATAGGGTAAATTTCCTTTATTTGGAACTTGCCTCGTGTGTATTGGATTCCTACAAATGTTTTCCAGTTCCTATGTCACACTTGAATTTTGAGCATATTTCAAAATCAATTCAATAAGTAGTCATTTTTACATTAACACACACCGCCATTTTGTTACGTCATGTCATGTTGAATTCGTACCAGTTTATCCCTATATCACATTTAATTTTTCTGCAGAATTTAAAATCAGTTGAATAAGATTTTTTTTTACCTCCATTATTTGATGTTCAATTTGTACCACAAAAGACCAGTTAGTTTCAGTTTATCTCTATATCGCATTTAATGCTTGTACAAAATTTGAAATTAATCTAATAAGTAGTTTTCAGGCAGATTTTTTAAAATATTTTATTAGGCCGCTATTTTGTTTTACTATCTTATATTCATACCAAAATGTTACCACTTCATTCCTATGTAACACTTGATTTTTTTTGCAAAATTTGGGGTAAAAACTTGATAATTAGACTTATAATGCAATCTGATAAGTAGTTTTTAAGCTACTCCGCGAATTGACAGGCAGACAGACAGACAGCCAAAAGCGACAGACAGTCAGACGGATTTGATCAAACATATTTTTTGGCAACTAGGGACGCTAAAACGTTACGATATATTAGACCTGAGATGGTGATTTTTTCTTGATTACAAACATTTTATTTGTCCGCTATTTTCTTTCGCCATCTTGAATTTTTACTAGGTCATCTCTATACCACAATTAGTTGCAGCACACAATTTGAAATCAGTCAATTAAGTTTTTTCAGGCTGAATTTTTAAATACTTTATTAATTCGTACCAAAATTTTACCAGTTGATTCTCACATAATACTTGATTTTTGTACAAAATTTGAGATAAATTGGACAAGTAGTTTTTTAGTAATCATTTTTTTTACATTTCACTAGGCCGTCATTTTGAGTTGCTAATTGGATTTTTACCAAAATGTTACCATGTCATCCCATATGACCCTTAATTTTTAACCAAAATTTGAAGTCAATCGGGTAAGTAGTTTTTTAGCTATGCCGCGAACGGGCAGACCGATACAGACCTACGGAATTGGGAAAACATGTTTTTCGACATCTAGAGACCCTGAAATGTAAAATTCTGAAAATATATCGGACATATTAGACCAACATTTTGTTCCGTCATATTCGAATTATTACCATAATTTTACTAGTTTATCTCTATATCACACTTAATTCCTAATGCGGTTGTTTGCATAAGAAACAGAACGAACATTATTTTCGATCTCTATGCAGCGTTTTTTTTTTTGGTATTTGAACCACTGTACACTATACGCTTCTGGAAGCTTCAACTTAGTAATATTATACAAATTTGAAAAACGCCTATTCGTACTTGGTTCTAATCTAAACGCACCATATTATCTTCAGTATGATATTGTTGGCAAGTTTTGTCAAAAAAATGTTTTTATTTAGCAGTAAAAATATTGACAATATATTTTTTATTACTCAGACATTTACGTGAATAAGAGATGATAGGTAATAATTACATAAG